>CAUYQU010094133.1:0-21904 GCA_963574635.1 Cheracebus regulus | reverse complement strand
CTGCTGATCATCACCCCAATACTGATTCTGCAAGCCTATCGCTAGATCCAGAGGAGTCATCCCGGCCAGGTGCTCTGCCCGTGACCTGTGTCCCACGTGCTCCAGCTCCCAGCCCTCGCCCTGCCCCCAGCCGAGTCCTGTATCAGCACTTTACCCGCACACACTTTCCTACAATCGCGTTCAATAAAGTGCACGTGTCCCTGTAAAAAAAAAAAAAAAAAAAAAAAAAAAAAAATAATATATGGGAAAATAACTGACATTAGTGAAACAGGGATGGATTTCTTTTTTAGGCAAAACAAAAAAGAACCAAACTATGAAGCAAAACACTGAGAAACTTGATTACATAAAGATTTAATGTTTCAATACCAAAAGTAGCTGGGAGCTGAGATTGTGCCATTGCATTCCAGCCTGGGCAACAAGAGTGAAACTCCATCTCAAAAAACAAACACAAAACAATTTAATGTTTCTGTCCAACACAGGAGCCCAGAAACAAAATTTTAAAAGCCCAGACAAGGAGAAGATAGATGCAATGTATAAAACCAGTGAAGTGTCAGTATTTAGAATTTACAAAGTACAATACATCGAAGAGAAAAAAGTTAACACCCCAATAAATATGTGGGCAGAAAGTGAGATAAGAAATGCACAAGATGAAGAAGGCTAATTATCCTTCCTACTCCTCTTTTTCAGACTGACCTAACCTACGATTAGTATGGTTCTGGTCTGCTCTATATCCTGTGGTAAATTGAGTTTATTAGTCAGAATAAGCTGTGACAAGTAACTCTGAAATCTTAGTGATGTAATTTACAACGGATGCTTATTTCTTGCTGGTGCTACATGATCCCTGCAGATAAGAGGGTGGAAGAGGTGCTATTCTACACAATCACCCAAGGATCCGGTGCGTTGAAGGCTCTACCCATTTACAGACGCACTGTCTGGAATTTGTCCTTGTGGCTGTCTGATGTGCCAGTGACTGCTTGCGCAAGTAATTCCAGTTGCCTTCAGATCTAAATGCCCACACAGATAAACCAAGCCTGGTAATTTTAATCTTTGTTTGTTTAACTCTTGTGTTTCTCAATCGGCTGGTCTGGAACCAAAATGGAAAAAAGTAATCTTATCTACAGAAGCTCTAGACATCTCTCCCAACATTATGTTAGTCTCCATACTCATCTGTATCTCTGAAATAATTTATAAATGAGTATTTTTTAAAGGAGGCACTAGAATAACTATATAAGTTTTCCTACTTTCCAAATCACTATAGCAAGAGAGAAAATGAAACTAAGAAAATGTGATCAAGCCACCCAATAGCAAGAAGAAACATTATGGCAAACAAAATAGAATAAAGTGGTGGGAATAAGTCCAAACACATCAGTTATAATTTTAAAATAAAAAAAAATTTTAATTCACCTAATAAAAGACAAAATTTTCAAACTGAGTTTAAAAAAATTCAAGCTAGTCTGAGCATGGTGGCTCACATAATCCCAGCATTTTGGGAGGCGGAGGCAAGAGGATCCCCTAAATCAATGAGTTCAACACCAACCTGGACAAGAAAGTGAGATATCATCTCTACCAAAAACAAACCAAAAAAAAAAAAAAAAACCCCAAAATCATCAAGCTCTATGTTTAATAAAGACAATAAAAACAAAGCCTTACAGGAAAAATTTAAATGAAAGGATAGACAAAGGTGTGCTATACAGTTGCTAGGGAAAAAAAAAAAAGCAGCAATAACATCAGATAAAATAAAATTTACAGGTGGGACACAGTGGCTCATGCCCGTAATCCTAGTACTTTGGAAGACTGAGGAGGGTGGATAACCTGAGGTCAAGAATTCAAGATCAGCCTGGCCGACATGGTGAAACCTCATCTCTACTAAAAATACAAAAATTAGCTGGGAGTGGTGACGTGCACCTCTAATCCCAGCTACTGGGGAGGCTGAGGCAGGATAATTGCTGGAACCCAGGAGGCGGAGGTTCCAGTGAGCCAAGATTGCGCCATTGCACTCCAGCCTGTACAACAGAGGGGAAAAAAATAAAAAAACTCCATCTGACAAAAAAAAAAAAACACAAAGGTGTTTAATGTAAAAAGATACATGATCACTGGGGATGGTAGCTCATGCCTGTACTCCCAGCACTTTGGGAGGATGAGACAGGTGGATCACTTGAGGTCAAGAGTTTGAAACCAGCCTGACCAACATTTAGAAGAGAAACCCCTTCTCTACTAAAAATACAAAAATTAGCTGGGCATAGTGGCAGATACCTATAATCCCAGCTACTCGGGAGGCTGAGGCAGGAGAATCACTTGAACCCAGAAGGCAGAGGCTGCAGTGAGCTGAAATCTAGCCGCTGCACTCCAGCCAGGGCGACAAGAGTAAGACTCCATCTCAAAAAGAAAAAAAAAAAAAAAAAAGATGTAATTTACCAAAAAATTATAACCATAACACATCTTATAATAACAAGTTTTAAATCTATAAAGCAAAAAAAGTGAAAATAGGAGTAATTAATACATCCATAATCATAGAAGACTAAACACACTTCAGAAAAATGAAATAAAGAATTAGTGGCATGACCCAGTAAATAGAACTGTTTTCAACAGAGAACACATAAACTTTTCAAATAGGTTACTCAGGTGTCATGTGTTAGGTCACAAGGAGATCTCAACAAATTCTGGAAAATAGAAGCCATCCACATAGACCTTGTTCAATGACTACAATACAATAACAGAAATGTTTTGGCGGGGCATGGTGGCTCATACCTGTAATCCCAATGCTTTGGGAGGCCGAGGTGGGTGTATCACTTGAGGGTAAGAGTTTGAGACCAGTCTGGCCAACATGGTGAAATCCCGTCTCTACTAAAAATACAAAATTTGCTGGTGTGGGGGCATGTGCCTGTAATCCCAGTTACTCGGGAGGCAGAGGCAGAATGGATTGAACCTGACAGGTAGAGGCTGCGGTAAGCAGAGATCACACCACTGCACTCCAGCCTGTGTGACAGCGAGACTGTCTTAAAAAAAACTGTTTTGATGAAAAGATAATCAAAAGTCTGTCAATCTATCAATATGGAAGCATTTAAAACCCATTTCTAAATAGCTTGCAATAATGGAACATTAAAAGAAAATTCAACACAAATTAAAGGTAATGTCAGTAAGAATTATTTTTTTTTCTTTTTTGAGACAGTCTTGCTCTGTTGCCAGGCTGGAGTACGGTGGCGCGATCTTGACTCATTGTAACCTCCGCCTCCCAGGTTCAAGTGATTCTCCTGCCTCAGCCTCCCAAGTAGCTGGGACTACAGGCGTGCGCCACCATGCCCGGCTAGCTTTTTGTCTTTGTTTTTAGTAGAGATGGGGTTTCACCATGTTAGCCAGGATGGTCTCGAACTCCTGACCTCATGATCCACCCACCTTGGTCTCCCAAAGTGTTGGGATTACAGGTGTTAGCCACCATGCCCGGCCAAGACGTGGCCAAACAAAAATCCTAAGAAAATGATTTGCCTAAAAATGTCTCCCTCTATCACACCATTTACAAAAAAAAATTAATTCTTCCCGAATGAAAAAGATCAACATAATAGTTCTGGCTTTCCACATTCCAGGCCACAGTGGGACTGCTTGTGCTGACTGCTTTGTGGTTAAATGGCCAGAGGTGAGAAGGTCTCCCAAACCAGACCACTAATCCATGGTGCAAAACCCTACACAACTCTCCTTCTGACCTGCAGCATTTAAAATTCAACTGCAATACAACCATTTTAGAAAGCTGACAGTATTTATATACAAAAAATAAACATAGCACATCTTCTGATTTAGTAATTCCAGTTTTACATATACATACCACAGAAATTCATACACATGTTCACCAAGAAAGATATTTTTTAAAAGCTCATTATTTATAATAGGCAAAAATGGAAAACAATCCAAGTGACTAGACACAATACAATCGAATGCTGGGTACTCCCTTACAATGGAATATTACATGGCAATGAGAGTGTCTGAGCTATGGTCATGTACATTAGACAGTGCTTACAAACATTTAGTGAAAGAAGCCAGAAGAAAAAGAGTACATACAGTATGATTCCATTTATATAGATTTCAAAAGCAGACAAAACAAATCTATGGCAATACAAATTAGAGCAGTATTTATCCTGGAAAGGGGTGGTGACCAGGAAATAACACAGAGGATGGTTCCTGGGGTGTGATGATACTTTTTTTTCTATTGTAGGACAAGGCGTACCTCTGTCACCTAGACTGGAGTGCAGTGATGCAATCACAGCTCACTGTAACTTTGCCTCCTAGGGTCACCTAGACTGGAGTGCAGTGATGCAATCACACCCCACTGTAACTTCTGCCTCCTAGGGTCACCTAGACTGGAGTGCAGTGATGCAATCAGAGCCCACTGTAACTTCTGCCTCCTAGGGTCACCTAGACTGGAGTGCAGTGATGCAATCACAGCCCACTGTGACTTCTGCCTCCTAGGGTCATCTAGACTGGAGTGCAGTGATGCAATCACAGCCCACTGTGACTTCTGCCTCCTAGGGTCACCTAGACTGGAGTGCAGTGATGCAATCACAGCTCACTGCAACCTCTGCCTCCTAGGGTCACCTAGACTGGAGTGCAGTGATGCAA
The DNA here is from genome assembly GCA_963574635.1 of Cheracebus regulus. Classification (NCBI taxonomy): domain Eukaryota; kingdom Metazoa; phylum Chordata; class Mammalia; order Primates; family Pitheciidae; genus Cheracebus; species Cheracebus regulus. The sequence goes on along the minus strand of CAUYQU010094133.1, from coordinate 17,296 downwards.
TCACAGCTCACTGTAACCTCTGCCTCCTAGGGTCACCTAGACTGGAGTGCAGTGATGCAATCACAGCTCACTGTAACTTCTGCCTCCTAGGCTCAACCAATCCTCCTACCTCAACCTCCCAAGCAGCTGGGACTGCAGGAACACACCACCGCACCTGGCTAATTTTTGTATTTTTTGTAGAGTAGGGTTTCACCATGTTGCCCAGGCTGGTCCTGAACTCCTGGGCTCAAGGGATCCTCCTACCTCAGCCTCCTGAGTAGTTGGGACTACAGGCATGTGTGCCACCACATCTGGCTAATTTTTGTATTTTTGGGGAGATATAAGTCTCCCTGTGTTTCCCAGGCTGGTCTTGAACTCCTGAGCTCAAGCAATCCTCCTGCCTCAGCCTCCCAAAGTGTTGAGATTACAGGTGTGAGCCATCACACCAGGCCTATGGTGATGCTGTTTCTCCATCCCTCTGCTGGTTACTTACCCAGGATGTTCACAAGCTGTTTATAGAGCTGTATACTTTGTGTATAATTCGGTGTGTGTATTACACATTACAGATATCTGTGTATATGTGTTATAAAATAAATATGACTTCATTTATATTATGTTCAATAAAAAGTTACCTATGAAGTAGCTGTACTCCATCAGGCTGGTTTGCAAGAGTAAAAGCTCTTACCTAACCAGTGATGGACATGTGTCATGAGCAAAACAAATCTTTGCTTGTTACAAGCCACTAAGACTTTGGGGTTGTCATTACAACATAGCCTAGCCTATCCTAACTGATACACAGTTTAAGACTTAAGACACTGGCCAGGCGCAGTGGCTCACGCCTGTAGTCCTAGCACTTTGGGAGGCCAAGGTGGGTGGACTGTCTGAGCTCAGGAGTTCGAGACCAACCTGGGCAACACGGTGAAACCCCATCTCAAAAAAAAAAAAAAAGACTTAGACACAAAATGCAAAAGCTATTAAGAGAAAAGACTAATACATTTACAGAAGACACTATAAAAATACTTTTAAAGAAAAGAGGGTGGGAGAAGAGTGTGATACCAGAGCCAATATGAAAAACTCTAATAGTCAAAGCCAGAATAATTTGAGCAACAAAATAAGTATATAATATTGGATTTTAATTCAAAGTATAAAATAATATGCGTGAATCCATATTGATATTTAAGTGATTAAGTAAATGGAGAGGAGACAAATTTTCCTTACAGAACAATTCCAAATTATGTATATGTAGCTGCTTCTCTCCAAGGAGTAGCTTAACACCTCTACCCTTTTGAGTGTGGAATGGACTTAAGTGACTTGTTTCAAAGAACACACTATGGAAAGGGAAAAATAGTAACTTTACAGAAGAGAAACTTAGCAAACACTGTTTTAGCCAAATGATTGTGACTAACCCGTGATGTCATGTGGATTTCATGTACCTCTGAGAAGATGTGACGGAAGGGCACTTCACCTTCCACGGTATTCATGCCAAAAATCCAGTCTAGTTATAGGAAAACAAACAGACATACCCAATTTGAGGGACATTCTACAAAATACCTGACCAGTTCTCCTCAAAACTATCAAGGTCATGAAAAAACAAAGAAAGACTGAGAAACTTTCACAGATCTTAGGTGACTAAGCCGATGACAAGTAAATGCAATGTGGATTGAATTTCAAAATAGAAAAAGCTTAATGGGAAAACTAGTGAAATCCCAAAAAAGTCTGCAGTATACTTAATAATAACATAACAGTGTTGGTTTCTTTTTTTTTTTAGACATAGTCTAACTATGTTGCCCGGGCTGGCGTACAAAGGTGTTATATAATCTCACTGCAACCTCAGCCAACTGAGTTCAAGTGATTCTCCTGCCTCAGTTTCCCAAGTAGCTGGGACTACAGGCATCCATCATCAAGCCAGGCTAATTTTTGTATTTTTAATAGAGACAGGGTTTCACCATGTAGGCCAGGCTGGTCTCAAACTCCTGACCTCAGGTGATCCGCCCACTTCAGCCTCTCAAAATGCTGGGATTACAAGCATGAGCCACTGCGCCCAGCCCAGTGTTGGTTTTTTCAAGTGCCACAGTAATGTAAGATGATGTTATGGACTGAATTGTGTCCCTAAAATTCACATGTTGAAGTCCTGACCCCCAGTGTGACTACTGGCAATAGGGTCTTTAAGGAGGAAATCCAGATTAAACAAGGTCATACAGGTGGGATTGATATCCTTATAAGAGAGATAGCAGAGCACTCTCTCCCAGTGAATGCACAGAGGAAAGGCCATGTGAAGACAGATACAGGGAGAAGGTGGCCATCTTCAAGCCAAGAGGCCTCAGGAGAAGCCAACCCTGCTGGCTCCTTAATCTTCGACTTCCTAAGCTCCAGAACTGTGACAAAATAAATTTCTGTTGTCTACACCTCACAGACTGTGGTATTCTGTCACGGCAGCCCTAGATGATGAAGACAGATGACAACACTAGAGGAAAGTGAAACTGGGTGAGGCAGACACAGGAACTCTCTATACTATTTTTATAACTTTTCTGTAACTCTAACAGTTTTTTTTTTTAAGCAACTGACTGGAAGAAACTATTTGTAGCTTATATAACAAAGATATATGTAAATATAAAACTATTTCTATAAAAATCTTACAATTATACACAGTCCAATGAAAATAATCACATATTAAAAAGGCAAACCAGAAAAATAAACACAGATGACTAAAAACCATCTGACATATTTGGCCTAATTAGTAATTAGAAAAATGAAAATTACAAAATAATGAAATTTCATTTCATGCCATCCAGTTGGAAAAAAATTAAAATATTGATAGCAATCTAGGGAAAAGTTGTGAGGAAATTGTTGCTTTTATACAAAGAAGGTGAGACTATAAGTTGATGAGGCCATTCTGGAGGGCAATCTGGCAGTATCTGTTAAGCCTGTAACTGGTAACCCAGCTAATCCCTCTCTTGAAATTGACCGGAGAGAAATACTGGCATAGAAACACTAAGAAGCAATTGATGGGTATTCACTTTAGAAGTGTCTGCAGTAATACTAAATGGAAATAACTGTTATTAGTAGGGGAAAAATGAAACTATGGCAGTCATACTATCACTTAAAATTAATAAAATAGATCAATATGTAATCTTTCTACAGTCATACAAGAATCAACTAAGAATTTTAAAAACCCAATTGCTTGATATATGTAAACAATAAATCAAAACTAAGCCTTATTTCTAAGGTAAATTTATATGTATAAACAGCTTTGTATCTACTGAAGTACAAAGAGGAAAACAAATAAATAACCTTTTAAAATAAACATAGAGAGCCAGACACAGTGGCTCACGCCTGTAGTCTCAGCTACTTGGGAGGCTGAGGCAAGAGGATCACTTGAGCCCAGGAAGTTGAAGCCACAGTGTGTTATGACTGCAGCACTGCACTCCAGCCTGGGTGACAGAGAGAGACCAAGTCTCTAAAAGAAATTTAATTAATTAAAAAATAAACAGAGAGGAAACTAGAAGAATGTCCCCACCAAAGAGTTACAGTGGTTACCAAGGAGATGGAACTGGGATTTGGGGGCAGGGAAGAAGCATTTATTTTATGAGTATTAGGTGGGTTTTGAATGTGTTGGTGTTAGTTCATAAGTGAAAATATATTCCTCTGGGGAGTGAGGAAAGGATGAGGAGAAAGCCTTTCACCTTTCACAGTTATGTCCCCCTCAATCTTGGTGTCCTCTACGTCCTTGTTCAATGTAGTCAAACTACACCTATTTCCTGCCAGGACAAGATCCACCCTCCCAGTGCAGACATAAGGTTAAATACAGCATCAGTAGCTAGCGCTCTGAAATGTAAAGATGCGATAACAACTCCAGTCAGTTGCCTTTCATCACGATCCTTCCTTATCTTAGTTTACCCCCTGCATCCCTGGGCTGGAGACACAAAGCTATCTGATTCCTAGTGCACTTCATGGGGAGAACTCAGGGACGGCTCCATCAGCTCTCTGCTTCTCCTGCTTTACAACAAAGGGTCCTGAAACTTAAGTCCCTGGAAAAAACCTCTCCGGCCCCCTGTCCCACATGTGTCAGTATGACACAAAAGCAAAATTAGAGTTCAAGACCCTAGTTTCCTTTGTCACTGGATGCTGTATAATTAAACTCTCATCTGAGACTTTTACCAGATTTACTAATTAAATTGATCAGAAGAAAGAAGGGACTATCCAGGTGAATTCCTCTTACTCATTTTATATAATGGGCCTGGGTTGTCAATTTACTTTAAACTGCAGAGACAAAGATAAAACATATATGAATGGTTTAAGCTACACCGGAAGCAGACCGGGCAGATCTGGCGGCAGTTGCTCTAATCAGAAACTCACACTCCAGAGATGGATGGCCATTATTAAGGCAAGGAGTCACATTCCAGAGGTAATACAGTAGCTCTTCTGTTACCCATACCTCTGGAGAACTTATAATTCAAATACTGGGCACTAAAAATATTTTTATTGGTAAAATTAGTGGCGTGTTCATCAGAATAATCCCTGTTAGAAATGGGATCTCATTGGTGAAATTAGTGACTGTCCACATATGCAGATTTGTCTAAAATATTTTACGGATACACCCCACACTTGCATGATAAGAGGAATCTGACAAGAGTGTTATTCAGGGACAGTGTTTGAGATTTCAGTCTGGATGCGTAAACCAGTGCTGCCATCCAGCTACTGGTTGTGAGGACTTTTTTTTTTTTCTGAGACCAAGTCTCGCTCTGTCGCCCAGGCTGGAGTGCAATGGTGTGTGCTCTTGGCTTATTGCAACCTCCGCCTCCTGGGTTCAAGCAATTCTCCTGCCTCAGCCTCCAGAGTAGCTGGGACTACAGGTGCGCGTCACCAGGCCCAGCTAATTTTTGTGTTTTCAGTAGAGACAGGTTTCACCATATTGGCCAGGCTGGCCTCAAAATCCCTACTTCAAGTGATCTATCTGCCTCAGCCTCCCAAAGTGCTGGGATTACAAGCATGAGCCACCATGCCTGGCCTGGCTGTGAGGATTTGATTGACTGGTACCAACTATAAGCATGACAAATCCTATAACTGTGCTTCAAGTAAGCTTTTCATAAAAGGAGGGAGGGGTCAGAGTACCTACAAAACACAAGAACTAAGATTTCAGGACAGGGTGCATCATCTGTTTTGTGCCTGTCGGGTAATAAACAGCATTTAATAAATAACTGTTGAGTGGCAGAATTTTTCTCATCTGAGACTAGCTTTTATTATAACTTGGTAGCAGTGTTGTGGGGGAGCAGCTAAACCCACCTACCCTCAAGTCTTTTTGGTTGTGACTGTAACCTATCAAAAAGTCCTAAGGGATGTGCATGACCAGATTGGCTCAGGACAGTTTCCAGCAGTATGGTACAAATAATTAGATTACATATGGCAACACTAACATGCCCTAAAACATTTGGATCATAGTCACAAAAGTCAGACCCCTGACCCAGAGAAGCATTCACTTTCAGTAGACAGTATTCTTCTAGGATCATAAGCCAACAACTCTGATAGGTCACATTCTAGTTTTTCCATCTAAATAAGCATTTCAAAGCGGAAAGAGGATAAGTGTCTATCTCGTTTCAAACTTCTTGGCAGTGAATAAAACAAAGACTCACTTTATTTTATTTATTTATTCATTTATTTATTTTTTGCAATGGAGTCCTAACTCTGTAGCCCAGGCTGGAGTGCAGTGGCATGATTTTGGCTCACTCCAACCTCCGCCTCCCAAGTTCAAGCAATTCTCCTGCCTCAGCCTCCCAAGCAGCTGGGATTACAGGCATGTGCCACCACGCCTGCTAATTTTTTGTATTTTTAGTAGAGACAGGGTTTCACCATGTTGGTCAGGCTGGTCTCGAACTCCTGACCTCAGGTGATCCGCCTGCCTGTGCCTCCCAAAGTGCTGGGATTACAGGCATGAGCCACTGTTCCTGGCCAAGACTTACTTCAATGAGTATTTTAAATATATAATTGCCTTCAGAAGCAAAATATTATTCATAACATTTTATCTCCGATGATATTTCAAGTCTTTCCTAACACTATTTAGGATATTCACAATTCTAGGCCACTCATCATATTAATAAGTAATTCTTTCCTTAGAAATCAACTTCTCAGATTTAAAAAGCACTGTCATGCCAATTGCACTGTTGGGTTTTTTTTTTTTTTTTTTTTTTTAAGAAAATAGTGTAGAATAGATTAAAGCACTTTTTTTTTAAGTTCTGGGATACATGTGCAGAACATGCAGGTTTGTTACACAGGTATACATGTTCCATGATGGTTTGATGCACCAATCAACCCCATCATCTAGGTTTTAAGCACTGCATGCATTAGGTTATTTGTCCTAATGCTCTCTTCTCCCCTTGCCCCCAACCCCAAACAGACCCCAGTGTGTGATGTTTCCCTCCCTGTGTCTATGTGTTCTCATAGTAAGGTACATACTAAAGTTTTAAAAATGGGAATCAGGGTAAAAGTTTTGAAGATATTTCACAAAAGCAGATATAGGAAAGGGTATAAGCCCATGAAAAAAGCATTCAACATCAGGGAAATGCAAATTAAAACCACAAGGAAATACCACTTCACACCCATTAGAATGGCTAAAATTAGAATGACAACACCAATTGTTGGAGAAGATGTGGCGCAATTAGAACTCATACACTACTAACGGGAATGTAAAATTGTATCAAGACACTGGCAAAATTGAGCAGTTTCTTACAAAATTACTTAAGCTTTCCCTATGACCCAGACACTCTACTCCTAAGTATATACCTAAGACAAATTAGCATGTGTGTCTACAAAGGGATATGCACATGAATATCTGTAGCAACTTTATAAAAGCCAAAAACTGAAACCAACCCAAATGTCCATCAATAAGACAACAGATAGACCGCAGTATATTCATACAAGGGAACACCGCTCAGCAGTAACAAAGGAATGAAGTACTGACACACAGACCACAACTCATCCCTGAAACGCTGTGCTCAGCAAAAGGAGACAGACACAAGAGTTTATGTTTTATGATTCCATATACATCAAGTTCAAGAGCAGGTAAAACTAATCTATAGTGACAGAAATCAGCCAGCAGATGCTTGGGCTAGGGGGATGACTGGAAAGACCCAGGGAACTTAACATAGTGATTCACCTGCTTAAATTCAATCTACACATAAATCCATGCATTTTGCCATATGCAAATTATACTTGATATTTTTAAAATGGGGGTGGGAAATGGGAAGGCCACCCAAAGAATCTTAACTGATATAGAGCTATGAAGGCTACAGAACTAATGAAGTATTCTGTAAAAAATATAATTGACAATTATCTTGACCTTAGTATTTGTTACAGACTATTGATATCCATTACTATAGATAGTAAATGACATTGCAACTTTAAAAGATCTACCAGAAAAGGTCAGTGTGGCTAAGTAGAAAAATTATTTCATAGATTCTTGAAATACTACTTTTATCCTTCCTTCTCCACTCTGCAAAAGCCTGTTTACTTTAATTTTTTTTTTTTTTTTTTAGATCGAGTCTCACCCTGTTGCCCATGCTGGAGTGCAATGGCGTGATTTCAGCTCACTGCAACCTCCGCCTCCAAGGTTCAAGCGATTCTCCTGCCTCACTCTCCCAAGTAGCTGGGATTATAGATGCGCACCACCACGCCTGGCTAATTTTTTGTATTTTTAGTAGAGAGGGGGTTTCAACATGTTGGCCAGGCTGGTCTCAAACTCCTGACCTAGTGATCCACCCACTTTGGCCTCCCAAAGTGCTGGGATTACAGGCATGAGGCACTGTGCCCAGCCTACTTAAATAATTTTATTTTACAGACAGTCTCATTCTGTCACCCAGGCTGGAGTGCAGTGATGCAATCACAACTCACTGCAGCCTTGACCTCCTGGGCTCAGGAGATCCTCCCACCTGAGCCTTCTGAGTAGCTGGGACCACAGGTGTTCACCACCACACTCAGCTAAATTTTTAATTTTTTTGTAGAGATGGGGTCTTGACATGTTGCCCAGGATGGGCTCAAGCAATCTTCTGACCTCAGCCTCTGTAAGAGCTGGGATTACAGGTGTGAGCCACCATGCCCAGCCCATATTTTAAAAATTAAAAGGTAGCTCTTTAGCTCGTAAAATTGTCACAAAGAAAAATTCACGGAACTAGGGCCTAAATTACCTTTAATAGATTATCTTCCACTCCCTATATTCTATCAACCCCATTATTTAAAAAACCGTAAACTGGATTAAAAATAAGAAAATGGGTTGGGCGGTGGCTCATGCCTGTAATCCCAGCACTTTGGGAGCCTGAGATGGGCAGATCACTTGAGGTCAGGATTTTGAGACCAGCCTGGCCATCATGGCAAAACCCCAACTCTACTAAAAATACAAAAATTAACTGGGCGTGGTGGTGCCCACCTGTAATCCCAGCTACTCAGGAGGCTGAGGCAGGAGAATCACTTGAACCCAGGAGGCAGAGGTTGCAGTGAGCCAAGACTGTACCATTGCACTCTGACCTAGGCAACAGAACAGACAAAAAAAAAAAAGAGAGAGAGAGAGAGAAAACAGTGACCAAGTCAAGCTCTCTCACCACCTAGAACATCACCATCCAAAAGAAGCTTCTGCAAGAAAGGGAGTCTCTATCTGCTCTACCCAGTATAGGAGCCAGTGCCACATGTGGTTAGTGGTCACTACGATGAACAGCACACATGGAGGAAATAAACCCATCAGTTTCTCATCTATAGCCTCTGACAAGGGGGATCTTGACAGACAAATGCCTCCACGGAAACAAGGAGCAATAGTGTTCCTTCTACCTCGAGGGCCTTTGCTGCCAAGAGCCTTGATCCCAGCACCAGGCATCACAGCACCTCTGGGCAGATACACTCAGCCCTGTACTGCCAAGTTCACACCAGGCACTCATCTAATGCCTGTTTCATAAACAAGCGAGTATGTACAGGGAGGCAGGGCTCCGTGGAGTACATCTTAGTCTAGGCATTTTACACATGTGATCTCCTTGAACTTTCACCAGTCTGATGATATAGGTCTTAGCAATCCCATTTTACAAATGAGAGAGGCAGCACCAAGGAAGAGTAAGTAACCTGCACAGGGCTTGTGACGACAGGATGATATATGAACAGATGTAGCCAATGTATTTCGAATCAACAAATATAAAGGAAGATACATACCAACAATTGCCCTAGAGCAATTTTTTTAAAGGAGCCACCTCCCCGTGCCCACCTCCTAATTTCTCATTATTATATACAGTGTTATTTCAAGGAAAGCCTGTGGAAAAATAATTAAGTGGCTCAGGTAAGTGACTTCCAGACTGCCTACTATATATGATATGGCTTTCAAGATTTAATTGTTTTTTTCCAGGAAGGAAAACCAAAATCAAAACAAACAAAAAACACTAAAACTCACATCATAGGTTCAGTTCCCTTCAAAGCTTTGCTTCTTGTAGGGGCTGTGATACTACAGAAGAAACACTCTAGGGGTCCAGGCAGGAGGCAAGAAGCAGCAGAACCATGTGGAAATACAGGAGAGGGAGTGGACTGTTCACTGGAAGCCCCCGTTAACCCACACAGGGCATTCAGCAAAGGAGTGTGCTGCCTTTACTTACGAGCCATCTTTCACAACACATTTCCACAGCAGTAACATTCAGCTCTCTCCAGCAGCCCACTGCAGTGCACAGCCTGTCAGCAGCTCCACTGGAAGCCAAAGGATTTTAAGAGAAATTTGCTTGTACTTTGATTTTGAGGGCAAAAATCTCACTAAGTTTCCCAAATTGACATTAAAATTTTGAGTTAGTTTTATTTAGAATGGGAAATATACTTAAATTTATAAGGTTTTTCTTATTGTTTAGAGATAGGGCTCATTCTGTTGCCCAGACTGTAGTGCAATGGTGTAATAAAGGCTCACTACAGCCTCCACCTCCTAGGCCAAGTGATTCTCCCACCTGAGCCTCCCAAGTCACTGGGACCACAGGGGTGCACCAGCACACCTGGCTAAGTTTTGTATTTTTGGCTAAGACAAGGTCTTGCCATATTAACCAGACTGGTCTCAGACTCCTGGGCTTAAGTGATCCTCCCAAAATATTGGGATTACCAGTGTGAGCCACTGCACCTGGCCAAATTTGTAGTTTTTAAAACATCACCTTTTCTTACATGAAAAGGGTGGTTTTAGAAGTCAGTAAAAATCCGGAAATTTTAATGTCACTACTGAATTATATTTCTTATCTATTTTACAACAAAATGATGTTTAGCTTATAACTATGAAGTAGATTTAAATTTTGTATTATCACTTGGCTAGTTAAAATAGACAAAACACTGCCAGAAAGCAGGAGTCAAATCTTTCTGTAGACCGAAATTGATAATACTAAACATTTTGACTAAAATTATACCTGGTGGCCACCACGCTGGCTAATGCCTGTAATCCTAGCAGTTTGGGAGGCAGAGGCAGGTAGATTGTCTGAGCTCAGGAGTTCAAGACCAGCCGGGGCAACATGGTGAAACCCATTTCTACTAAAATGCAAAAAAATTATCTGGGCATGGTGGGTAAAAAAAAAAAAATTACACCTGTTAAGTATATTTGGCTTTTTTTTTTTGTTTAAATTGAATCAATATACAAGCATTCTGTTTATGCTTAATCTTTTAAATTAAGCTTAAATTTTCCTAAACAATTCTAATTTCATATTTCCATTCCATTCCTAAAAGTAAGCTTTTCATTTATCAGGTGTATTTATTTATTTGCTTAAGATACAAGTAAAATAGGTTGGGCACAGTGGCTTATGCTTGTAATCCCAGCACTTTGGGAGGCCAAGGTGAGTGGATCACGAAGTCAAGAGATGGAGACCAACCTGGCCAACATGGTGAAACCCCGTCTCTATTAAAAATACAAAAATTAGCTGGACATGGTGGCGCCGCCTGTAGTCCCAGCTACTTGGGAGGCTGAAGCAGGAGAATTGCTTGAACCCAGGGGGCGGAGGTTGCAGTGAGCTGAGATTGCGCCATTGCACTCCAGCCTGGGCAACAGAGCCAGACTCCATTTCAAAAAAAAAAAAAAGAGATACAAGTAAAATATTCTTTGAAATCTGGACTTGATCTTCAGGAGCCTAATGCAATTCAGGAAAGAATAGCTACACAAATACAATATTAAGGTTTGTCTGCAAATAGAAACAGATGAACACTGAGCTTTTAAAAACCTAAGTTTTTAAAAAATTTATTTATGTTTTTATTTTTTGAGATGGAGTCTTGTGCTGTCACCAGGCTGGAGTGCAGTGGTGCGATCTCAGCTCACTGCAACCTCCGCTTCCCGGGTTCAATTGATTCCCCTGTCTCAGCCTCCATAGTAGCTGGGATTACAGGTGTCATGCCCAGCTGATTTTTGTATTTTAGTTTTACCATGTTGGCCAGGATAGTTTCGATCTCCTGACCTGGTGATCTGCCCGCCTTGGCCTCCCAAAGTGCTGGGATTACAGGCATGAGCCACCACTCCTGGCCATAAGTTTTTAAATTGTGGTCAAAAACAAACAACATAAAATGTACCATCTTAGCCATTTTCAGAGTACAGTATAACTGTGTTAACTGTATATACACTGCTGTGTAATACATCTCTAAAAGTTTTTCACCTTGCTAAACTGAAACTCTATAACCACTGAACAGGAACATCTCCCTCCCCACACCCCAAAGACCCTGGAAACCACCCTTCTACTCTCTGTCTGGGAGTCTGAGTACTTTAGATACTTCATACACATGGAATCATGCAGTATTTGTCCTTCTGTGATGAGCTTTTTAACATAGTATAATGTCCTGAAGCTTCATCCCTGTTGTAGCATGTGACAGAATTTCTTCCTTTTTTAAAGCTGGATAATATTCCACTGTTACATATATACCACATTTTCTTTTCCATTCATGTGCTGGTAAGCACTGAGGTGGCTTCCACCTCTTGGCTCTTGTAAATAATGCTGCACTGGACATGAGTGTGAAAATGTCACTGAGTGATCCTGTTTTCAATTCTTATGGTGATATGGCAAGACTGCTGGATTATATGGATTGCCAGATCTATTTTTAGTTTTCTGAGGAAGCTCTATACTATTTTCCATAGCAACTGCACCATTTTACATTCCCACCAATAGTGTACAAGAGTTCCAATTTCTCCACATCCTCACCAACACTTATTTCCTGTTTTTTTTTCCTTTGACAGTAGCCATCCTAAAAGGTGTAGTTTTGTTTTGATTTGCACTTTTCTAAAGAGATGATGTCATTGAGCATCTTTTTCCTTTTCTAGAGATGAGGGTCTCTTTTGCCCAGCCTGGCCTTGAACTCCTGGGCTCAAGTGGTCCTCCCACCTCAGCCTCCCAAGTAGCTGGGACTACATACAGGTGCATGCCACAGCTCTGACTGTGGAGCAGTTTTCATATGCTCATTGGTCATCTGTGTATCTTCTTCAGAAAACTATTGATTCAAGTCCTTTGCCTATTTTTTTAATTGGTTTGTTTGGTGTTCGTTGTTAAGTTGCAGGAGTTGTGTATATATTCTATGTATTAGCCTCTTGTGTTATCCCCTTATCAGAAATACAGTTTCCTTCCATCCTGGGTTGTCTTTTCACTCTGCTATTTCCTTTGCTGAGCAGAAGTTTCAAAGTTTGATGTAATCCCATTTGTCTATTTCTGCTTTTGCTGCCTGTGCTTTTGGAATCATATCCAATAAATTATTCCCAAATCCAATGTCATGAGACATTTTTCTATGCTTTTGTCTAAGACTTTTATAGGCTCTGGTCTTACGTTTAGGTCTTTAAGACATTTTGCATTAATTTTTGTATATAGAGTAAGGTAAGAGTCCAACTTCATTCTCTTGTAGGTGGATATCCAGTTTTCCCAAACCGTTTGTTGAAGACACAAATTCTTGGCATATTTGTCAAAGATCACTTAACCATATATGTAAGGGTTTATTTCTTGGCTGTTTATTCTATTCCACTCGTCTGTCCTCATGCCAGTATCATACTGCTTTGATTACTGTAGCTTTGCAATATATTTTGAAATTAGGAATTGATGCCTCCAGCTTTTTTTTTTCCTTTCAAGATTGTTTTGGCTATTCATTGTCCTTTGAGGTTTCATATAAATTTAGGATTCTTTTTTCTATTTCTGCACAAAATGCCATTAGAATTTTGATAGGGATTGCATTCACTCTGCAGACCGCTTTAGGTAGTATTATTAACATTTTAACAATATAAAATATTGTTATATATTTTATATACAAAAATTAATTCACAAGCAACAGGATGTCTTTCCATTTATTTGTGTCTTAAATTTCTTTCAAAAATGTAAAACCTTAAGGGTTTGTCTTTATTTTTGCTTATTTTCTAAGACAGGGTCTCACTCTGTCAGCCCAGGCTGGAGTGCAGTGCAACAGTCACAGCTCACTACAGCCTTGAATTCCCACGCTCAAGCGATCCCACCTTATCAGTGTCCTGCGTTGCTAGAATTACTGGCACATGCCATCACACCCAGCTAATGTTTGTATTTTTTGTAGAGAGAGGGTCTTACTACTGCCCAGGCTGGTCTTGAATTCCTGGACTCAGGTGATCCACCTGCCTCTGCCTGCCAGCCTGCTGGGATTATGGGTGTAAGCCACCACACCCAGCCAAACCTTAAGCTTTTAAAAAGCTGTTTTGCTTCTCAAGCAAATTCCTATGCGCTTATCGAGCAAAGAAATCTATTCACTGAAACAGGCTCACTATCAGCTTTGTTAACTTACCCTTCAAAAACAGGTTGCTAACAAGGATATTAATAAAGTCTTATTTATAAGGGCTATAAGATAAAATACCTACAAAGTTAGAAAGGTCAATTCCTATAATTTTATTATATATAAAAAAAGCCATTTGGTATTCATCTACAATGCAAATGTAGTATCATGGAGGTTACAATAACTCCTCGGTCTTTAATTTCTAAACATTGAGGAGTCCAAGTTAAATAAAATTGAAATGTCTGCCCTAAGAGTTGTTAACTATTCAGAAAATGGTTAATATGTGAAACAAAATAGAAGAAAAAAATCCCATTTGTACTTCCTAAATATCTAGGAAAAAGATTAACATGTAATGTGCAAGACAGATATGAAATTTTAATATATTACTGAGGTACCCAAAAGAAGATTTCAGCAGTCAAAAGCCATATTATATCATGTTTGTGAACAGACAAGTCATCATAAAGATTTTTTTTTTTGGCCTATGTTAATTCATTTAAATAATTAACAGGATTTTTGTTTCTTCATGGAAGGCAAGTGGATCCTACAGTTCATATGGAAAAATAAGTAAGAACAAACAAGAAAAGTTTGGGAGAAAGCAGTAGGGAAAAAAAGCTCTGAAAAGGGCTACAACACACCTAGATATATACAGATATTAAAAGGCTTCCGTTACTAAAACAGAGAGTTGCTGGCATCAGGCAGACACACACAAAGAAGAGAAGTCCTAAGACAGACCCGGACACATTCAGAAAAGTAATACATGATAAAGATGATAAACCAGATGGCAAGTAAACAAATGGTATTAGGTAGCCATCTGAAAAGATGAATAAGGTAACTCTATGACCTCACAGCTGAGTAAACTTAAAACGAAGAAAACATTTAGAAGAAGGAAAATAAAAACAAAATCTGTGAGGAAACACAAGATTTTGCTAGGTGGATGGCTCACGCCTGTAATCTCAGCACTTTGGGAGGTTGAGGCGGGCGGATCGTGGGGTCAAGAGATTGAGAGCATCCTGGCCAACAAGGTGAAACCCTTTCTCTACTAAAAATAAAAAAATTAGCTGGGTGTGGTGGCATGCATCTGTACTCCCAGCTACTTGGGTGGCTGAGGCAGAATTGCTTGAACCCAGAGGGCAGAGGTTGCAGTGAGCCAAGATCGCGTCACTGCACTCTAGCCTGGCGACAGAGCAAGACTCCATCTCAAAAAAAAAAAAAAAATAGAAAAAAGAAAACACAAGATTTTCACTACTAGCTAAGATGGAGCTACAGGAACTAGATTTACTATTCCTCCAGAAAAACCAACTTACATTATTAAAAAAAAAAAAAAATTATATGTTTTTCAAGACTGGATATCAAGCAATCATGGAGACACAGGAAACAAAAAAGTGAGCCCTGCAATTGCTGCACAGAGAGTAAATTGAGGCAGAATCTGGCAGATGCCCTGAATTAAGGACGTGGAGCTGAGTCCAAGAAAAAAAAAATCAAGGCAACAAGAGCTCCTGGGACAAAGTAACCAAAGAGAAGAAAGCTGCACAGAATAGAGAACCCTAGAGATTTGCAGAGGGTCCCAATTATCCAACAGAATTTCAACAGAACATAGAACATGCAAGTGACAAAACTACTAAAGACCCAGGAGAGGATGGGTGCGGTGGTGCACATCTGTAATCCCAATATTTTGGGAGGCTGAGGCAGGCAGATCACTTGAGGCCAGGAGTTCGAGACCAGCCTGGGTAACATGGCAAAATCCCTTCCTACTAAAAATATAAAAATTGGCAGGATGTAATGATGCATGCTTGTAATCCCAGCTATTCAGGAGGCTGAGGTATGAGAATCACTTGAACCTGGGAGGCAGAGGTTGCAGTGAGCTGATTGCGCCACTACACCCCAGCCTGGGCAACAGAGCAAGGCTGTGTTCAAAAAAAAAAAAAAATAGTGAGACCCATCTGAAAGGATTACAGCAGAATCACATAGGCTGGGATGAGTACTTGTTCTCAGCACTCCTATCAGGGGACACTGGATATAGTACTCAGGAAGTGAATAATAATTAGCCCTTGGCCGGGAGCAGTGGCTTACGCCTGTAATCCCAGCACTTTGGGAGGCGAGGTGGGCAGATCATGAGGTCGAGAGATCGAGACCATCCTGGCCAACATGGTGAAACCCCATCTCTACTAAAAATATAAAATTTAGCTGGGCACAGTGGCACATGCATGTAGTCCCAGCTACTTGGGAGGCTAAGGCAGGAGAATCCCTTGAACCCGGGAGGCAGAGGTTGCAATGAGCTGAGATTGCATCACTGCACTCCAGACTGGCAACAGAGCAAGACTCCGTCTTTAAAAAAAAAAAAAATTAACCCACAACTAAGCATTGGTCCAGGTCTGCCTAACAAATCATAAAAGCAAGACCTGAAAGTATCAGACTGTTTAAGCAACTTAACTACATCTCTGAACAATATGAAAATATTTAACCCCATTAAGTAAAATTCAGCATTCAATCATAGACTGCTAGGCATTCAAAGAAGTAGAAAAGCATGACCCATAAAGAATAGAATAATCAACCAAACCAGACTCAAAACTGATATACAGTTGGAATTAGCAAAGAAAGACACTATGAGTTACTATAACTATATTCTGTGTGTTCAGTGTGATAGGCATCTACCTATACACATCCACATAAAAACTTGTAAGTGAATGTTCATAACAGCACTATTCATAATAGCCTAAAATAAGAAACAACTTGAATGTTCATCAACTGATAAACAAAATGATACAGTCATACAATGGAATATTCAGCCATAAAATGGAATGAAGTACTGATACATTCTATTAAATAGGTGAACCTCACAAACATGCTGTATGAAAAAAAACTAGGCATGAAAGACCATAAATAGTATGATCTCATCTGTATGAAATATTCAAAATAGGAAATACGTAGTGACAGAAAGTAGATTTGTAGTTGCCTAGCTGGGAGAGGCGAGAGAAAGGGAATAGCTGAGATTGGGTGTAAACATTTTTGAGGGGATAATGAAAATGTATGAAAATCAGATCATGATAACAGGTACACAACTCTACAAATATACTATTTATCAAAAAGTTTTAAAACTATTTAAAATTAAATAATTAACAATTTAAATACTATATAAAATATAACTTTCAACAAACACACCATTGAAATATTCACTTTAAACTGATGAACTGTTTGGTATGTGAATTAGAGCTGTTATTAGAGAAAAAAAAAAAAAAGGCCAGGCGCAGTTGCTAATGCCTTTAATCTCATCAGTTTGGGAGTCTGAGGCAGGTGGAACAACTGAGTTCAGTAGTTCAAGACAAGCCTGACTAATATGGTGAAATGCTGCCTCTACTAAAAAATACACAAATTAGTTGGGCATAGTGGCATGCGCCTGTAGTTCTGGCTACTCAGGAGGCTGAGACAGGAGAAATTACTTGAATTCGGAGGTGGAGGTTGCAGTGAGCCATGATTGCACTATTACACTCCAACCTGCCAGGTGACAGAGCAAGATTCTGTCTCAAAAAAAAAAAAAAGACCCTAATACACATGGCAATCTGAGGCACAACTAATTATT
>CAUYQU010094132.1:0-16267 GCA_963574635.1 Cheracebus regulus | reverse complement strand
TTTTTTTTGCTCTCCATACACTTGAGAAATCTTCCTCCATCCCTTTATTTTGAGCCTATGTGTGTCCTTGCACATGAGATGGGTTTCCTGGATACAGCACACTGATGGGTCTTGACTTTTTGTACAATTTGCTAGTCTGTGTCTTTTGATTGGGACATTTGGCCCATTTACATTTAAGGTTAATATTGTTATGTGTGAATTTGATCCTGCCATTTTGATTCTAGCTGGTTGTTTTGCCTGTTAGTTGATGCAATTTCTTCATTGTATCGATGCTTTCTACCATTTGGTACATTTTTGGAGTGGCTGGTACTGGTTGTTCCTTTCAATGTTTAGTGCTTCTTTCAGGAGCTCTTGTAAGGCAGGCCTGGTGGTGACAAAAGCTCCCAGTAATTGCTTGTCCATAAAGGATTTTATTTCTCCTTTGCTTATGAAGCTTAGTTTGACTGGATATGAATTTCCAGGTTGAAAGTTCTTTCCTTTAAGGATGTTGAATATTAGCCCCTACTCTCTTCTGGCTTGTAGGGTTTCTGCCAAGAGCTCTGCTGTGAGTCTGATGGGCTTCCCTTTGTGGGTAACCCGACCTTTTATTCTGGCTGCCCTTAGCATTTTTTCCTTCATTTCAGCCTTGGTGAATCTGATGATTATGTGCCTTGGTGTTGCTCTTCTTGAGGAATATCTTTGTGGTGTTCTCTGTATTTCCTGGACTTGAATGGTGGTCTGCCTTGCTGGTTTGGGGAAGTTCTCTTGGATAATATCCTGAAGCATGTTTTCCAGCTTGAATTCATTCTGTCTGTCATGTTCAGGTACACCTATCAAATGTAGATTAGGTCTTTTCATATAATCCCGTATTTCTTGGAGGTTTTGTTCATTTCTTTTCACTCTTTTTTTCTCTAATCTTGCCTTCTTGTTTTATTTCATTGAATTGATCTTCAATCTCTGATATCCTTTCTTTTGCTTGGTTGATTCAGCTATTTAAACTTGTGTATGCTTTGTGAAGTTCTCGTGCTGTGTTTTTTCAGCTCCATCAAATCATTTACATTCTTCTCTAGGCTGTTTATTCTAGTTAGCATCTCATCTAACCTTTTTTCTAGGTTCTTAGTTTCTTTGCATTGGGTTAACACATGTTCTTTTAGCTCTGAGAAGTTTGTTATTACCCACCTTCTGAAGCCTGCTTCTGTCAATTCATCAGATTCATTCTCCATCCATCTTTGATCCCTAGCTGGTGAGGAGTTGTGATCCTTTGGAGGAGGAGAGGCATTCTGGTTTTCAGTGTTTTCATCCTTTTTGCACTGGTTTCTTCCTATCTTAGTGGCTTTATCTACCTGTGGTCTTTGTAGTTGGTGACTTTTGGATGGAGTCTCTGAGTGGATGTCCTTTTTGTTGATGATGAAGTTATTTCTTTCTGTTTCTTAGTTTTCCTTCTAACAGGCGCTTCTGCTACAGGACTGCTGGAAGTCCACTCCAGACCCTGCTTGCCTGGGGATCACCTGTGGGGGCTGCAGAATAGTAAGAGTTGCTGCCAGTTTGTTCTTCTGTTATCTTCATCCCAGAAGGATACCTGCCAGATGTCAGCCTGAGCTCTCCTTTATGAGGTGTCTCTTTTGGGATATGGGGGTCAGGAAGCTCCTTGAGGAGACAGTCTGTCCCTTATAGGAGCTCAAGTTCTGTGCTGGGAGCTCCGTTGTTCCATGTAGAGCTGCTGGCATTTACTTTTAAGTCTGTTGCCGCAGAACTCATAACCACCTCTTTTCCCAGGTATTCTATCCTAGGAAGATCGGCTTTATTTATAAGTTCCTGTCGTGCTGTTGCCTGTTTTATAGATGCCCTGCCCTACATGGAGTAGTCTAGTCACAGTCTGCCAGCAGAGGTATTGCTGAGCTAACGCAGATTCTGCCCAGCTGCTGTATGAACTGCCTCGATAGTGGCGGACTGCCTCAGTAGTGGTGGTCGCCCTTCCCTGCACTGAGCTGAACCATCCTGGGTCCAGCTGCACTTGCTGGGAAACTCTCAATCCAGAGCATTTCAAATTGCTTGTTTTGTGTGAGTGGTATCCACTGAGCCAGATGGCCTGGCTCCCTGTCTCTGCCCCCTCCCTTTCAGTTGAATGGGCAGCTCTGTTTCCCAGGCATTCCAGGTGCCAGTTGAAAAAGCCACCCAGATATGTGTGAGTTTCTGTGTGCCAAGCCAGCACCGGCTGAAACCACCATGCTGAAAACTCGTGGCACTTTTCGGCCCAGGAATCTCCTGGTCTGTGGGTGTGAAAATTTGTTTGGAAATGTGGTGGGCACTCACCCTCTGTGTTCTTGCTGGGAACTGCACTCCGGAGCTGTTCCTATTCAGCCATCTTGGATCCTCCCCACTCACCATGGTGATTTTATCCCTGGGTTCATAAAGTAATATTGGTAAGAGACTGAAACCAAAGGTCTCCAAACCCTGAAGCTTGTATCAGTCTGATTATGTAAGTATTTAGAGATGTCAGCTTCTGGGATAACCATTCATCATCCAGCCAGTCACCCATTCTGTGCTACAATAATTTTCAAGGCTTTCCTATATACCAAAAATGTTGATGGGTGCTAAAGTTATAGAATGAATGTCATTGACTTTGACTCAAGAAATTCACTCTAGACTGGTAACTCAACTAAACCTAATAGAGTAGGTAGATGCCTGACTCTGGGTGTTGTGGGGGTGAGGAAAATGGACTTTAATTGTGAGGAAAGAGCCTCTAATTGTGCTGGAGTCATGGGTAAGGAACTCATTGTTTACAACTCTCATGGAATATTCCATACACTACATAATAATAATTAGCGTTTGTGTCTTCTATTCTTTTTACAAACCAGGAGGTCATATTCTATTCCTCCACGTCTCCCCTGCGTTGTTCTGCACAATGCCCGGCATAGCATTACTAAAGTTTCCATTGAAATGACATGAATTACAGAATGCTTTTGAAAAAAAAAATTGGAACTTCAAGTACCAGTGGAACGAGAGAGTAAGTAATGAACAGAGAGATGAGTCTTTTAAAGATAGAAAGAATTGGGGCCAAATTGTTAGGTTACTGATCTTGCCAAGGAACTGCTGAAAATGAGCCTTTTGGGCCCATGTGCTGACTGCCAGATGTTCAAAAACGATGACCCAACAAAAGAATAAAATGGTCATATTTGCAATGAGGATTCTTTTTTTAAAAAAAAAAAAGTAAATTTCTTTCAAACCACTTTTTATATTGTTAAAAGAGGCCCCAAAGACTTACTTGAAAATTATGTTCAAAAACTCCCATATGTGAGCAGGTCCAATACCCTGGGCTATCTGACCCATTAAAACACAAAGATTCTCCACTGGATCACATAACCATGGAATTTTTTTTTCAAATTTATGAATCAAGGCTTTAGAGTGAATAGACAGTGAAGGAATTTTTTGTCAATAGGCTTCCTATAATCATGGTTCATGACATTTTACAATGCAATTATTGTGGAACATATCATAACATAATTGAGATTCTAGAAACGGGAATGGGAGGGAATAGGAGGGACAGTTAATCAAGAAAATGCAAATGCCATTTTACTTGCAAATGAAATTTAAAATCTAATGAGGTGAATGCAGAAATTGGTTGAAAAATTAATTGAGAGAAACAAATCTGGAATATATCTGTAAGGGACATCTGTAAGAAATTCTGCTTTGACACACCTCTTCAGAGAATCAAGTGCTTCCTGTTAGCTAAAACTTGAATGGAAGCCAGGCTAATGATAGACCTTTAGAACATGTCAGAATAGTCCCATTTGTACTCTGAAGCCAATGGGTGAACTCATAGACTGGCCTGAACTTGAATAAGCAACAGGGAATTTTTCCAGAGCGAGCTCCAAATCAATACTTAGACCAGAATTTGTTTGTTTGTTTAACATTTGCCTCCTTTTCTTAATGTCCATCTCTGTCTCTCATTGATGGTAACTTTTAAAAATAAGCTGGACAAGTCAAGACGTTTTATCTTTAAATACTTCAGCATGTAGCACCTAAGAACAAAGGCATTCTTCTTTATAATCACACTATCACCATCAAGAATTAAGCTGCAAATTTCTACATTCTATTTGCTAGTCATGTCCCTTCAATCTCATTTACTTTAGAACGGCCACCACCACCACCACGTTTGTTTGTTTTTTCAAGTTTCCCGGGACACTGACATTTTGATGAGTCCATGTCATTTGACATGTAGAATCTGCCCCCCATCGCTACCAATCTGTTTTTGCCTGACTGTGGGTCAGACTTTTGGGAAGTCGATCACACTAGTGTTTGCTGTTCATCTGTATCTTTTAATGAGTATAACTATTTTTTTAAAAAATACTAAATGAGTTGGCCTTGTTAGATATTAAAATTATCAAAGAGAGAAAAAGGTAAGGAACTGTTGATTTGTTTTAGTGCCAGATTCTTCAGATTAGATTCAGATGGTATATTCGTGAGGTGTTTGTGAATCTTGAAATTTCTGAGCATGTTTTTCAATGATTCATCTAGCCTTTAGAGATTTACTCAGAAACTCCCTTTTCTTCCTCCACTGAGAGATTTTTGAACTTCAGAATTTAGAAAGTGATTGTTCATTATCCAAATCCTTTTAAGAAAGAAAAAGAGTGGGCGGTACTGTAAAGGAAGAATTTTAGTTGCTGGGATAAGAGACAAATTTATCACTTTCCCACTGATTCCTCAGCCAATATTGCCCCTCCCCAGTACCCACTTCTCCAGAGATTAAAACATGCTTGAATTGGAGTAGGCATTTCCTTCCTTCTGTTCATTGCCAGTTCTCAGAGGAAAACATTCGTTTTGGTCTTTGATTCCTGTAGCCCAGAGACAGCAATGAAAGGACCTGCTGCTTCCTGGAGTATAAGGATTTCATCTGGGGGGCTGCAGGGCAGGAAAGAGAGTTTGAAGGGTGTGTGCATCAGCGTGGGTATGAATGATTTCCCCCAGGACCAGTTAGCTGGCCTGGAGCCCAGAGTAAGCCATTCATCCACCATCCACCTTATATTGCACCACACAGCTAGATGGTTGAGGGAAAGTCACTCAATGGCAGTGCCACTTGCCGCCAGTTTTCATCGTGTCACTTTGACATGGGATGTCCTAGAGACTAATGCAGTTTTCTACTTCGCAGAGAGGAAGTAAAAGATGCATGGCACAGTGGATCAATAAACTGTAAATGAAATAAACCAAAATGAGAATAACGAAGCCGAGAGTTCAATCTCCTCTCATAGTACTGTGGTCCTACAGAGGTAAAGATGCTTGTGTCTTTCACCATAAGTCCTATTTCTAAGCAATGAGAAGATGGTAAAAATAAATGATCGCTTGATACAGATATGGAATGTATTCAACTATCTAATGTTCAAAATGTAGACCCAACTTGATCCATTTTGATCCGAGAATATGTACTTCTACCATTCAGCCTCAGGTTATAAGAAAAATAAACATGAAATCAAGCATGTAAATAAATCTGGCTGGGCTCCTTGTAACTTGAAATCAGTGTCTTTGATGTTTCTAATTAAGGAAACATGAGTTGAAAGCACTGGGGTTTGCGGGGCTTTTGTTGTTGTCATTATTATTTGACACAAGGAGAAAATTTTGGTCAGACTCAGACCACATGGTGGATTTGTCCAAACCTGCAGTGCCCAACTGTCCCAGTTCACCTGGGCACAAGGAATTTCCCAAGACAAGGGACTTTCAGTGTAAAACTAGGACAGATATGGAAAAATTAGCACAATTGGTCATCCTAGCAAGCCTAAAATGTGCCCATCACCTAAAACATGGAATCCATTGCCTAGTGGTTATAATTGTAAACTTACCTCAGAATTAGTGAAATGGAAGAGATGTAGTATTTATTGGACTTACACTTCAGAAAGCTCTGTGTATAAATATGAATGTCCAGGAATGCAGATGACAGGATTTAACATGATGTGCTGCAGAAAAGACTAACACTCCTGTCCTTTCCAAGAGCTGTTTTGTGATATTTGCTTCTAACAAAAGTTAAAACAGATTTGTTTCTTCTATTTATTTATTTATTTATTTATTTTTGATGGGGTCTCGCTCTGTCACCCAGGCTGGAGTGCAGTGGTGCAATCACGGCTCACTGCAATCTCTGCCTCCCTGGTTCAAGCCATTCTTCTGCCTCAGCCTCCTGAGTAGCTGGGACTACAGACACATGCCACCACGCCCAGCTAATTTTTGTATTTTCAGTAGAGACAGGGTTTTACCATATTGGACAGACTGGTCTCAAACTCCTGACCTCGTTATCTGCCCACCTCGGCCTCCCAAAGCACTGGGACTATAGGCATGAGCCACCGCACCTCGCCAGTTTGTTTCTTCTTGACTTTTCCTTTTATGCTGAGAGCAATAACCATCCCAAAGTCTATAACCCTGGTGGGCCAGGCTTTCTAATGAATGACCACTGAAAAAAACAACAGACACAGAAAGGAAGTTTCCTCTAGTGAAATTTTCCACCAGTGAAATATTGATCACTTTTGTCCTTGAGTCCTACAGGGGATTTTTTAATACCTATTCTACAGTAAAGAACATCCTGTTCACAAAACATATACTCCATTAACATAATTAGAATAAGAATCTGCACTTCAGCCAGAGCTTAGTACCCATTGTGAAGTTGGGTCCCTGGGAAAAATGTTCAGTAGGAATTGGAAATATTGACAGCTATTCAGTAATTTATATGAGAGCCAAACAAGTCATAGAGGAAAATATCAAAGCGAAACTACTTACAGCCTGTTGATAAGGAAAGTTTAAATACGACTTCTGCTTACTGGAGAAATTATTAAGTACCCTAATTAAAATTCATCTAGAGCTCACATAGTATATGATACTTTAATTGTAAGAAAAAATTATTTAACAGTTTGAGAAGCAGAAGAGAACAAATATTTATTAGCATGAGCCATTAAGTTCTAAGAGTTGATGGGAAAAGGGAAACGACAACAAAATTTGAAACTAAACATGATGGGAAGTGGTAGTAGAACAGCAGGTACTTATCCAAGAGTGGTTTGAATCTGGGGAGTACGAAGACATTGGCTGCCCAGTGGCTTGAGTGTAAGGAATGAGGACAAAAAGACTGCACCACAAGGGTAATGATAAAACATACTTCTGTGATATAGAGTAGTGGTGAGGATGGGTTGTGAAATCCAACTGCCCTGGATTTGAATCCTGGCTCCATTCCACACAACTTGACCTTGGGTGAGTTACTTAATGATATAAGCTTCTGTTTCCACTTATTAAAATGGGGATAAGCTGGGCACCATAACTTGAGCCTGTAATCCCAAATACTCAAGACGCTAAAATGGGAGGATTGCTTGAGCCGAGGCATTCTAGGCTGCAGTAAACTATGATTACACCATTGCACTCCAGCCTAGGAGACAGAGTGAGACCCTGTCTCAAATATACAATACAATACAATACAATACAATACAATACAAATGCTCTGTGGTTGTAGCAAATGAAAGTACTGTTTGTGTACGTAAGTTAAAATGGGTAAATATTAGCAATTTCATATCTTCAACCTAAAGGGCACCTACCCCATAAGGTTGTTACAAGGTTCAGTGAAATAAGGAAAGCAGTTCACCTAGGGATTAAGAACATAGTCTTTGGTCTGCCCTCCACCTGGCAAGGGAGTCCCATCTGTCCAGATAGTCCTGGATCTTGCTGCCCACCCAGTGGCCAAAGTCCCTCAGGTCTGGAGGCCGCAGTATTAAAGGCTGAGCAGCAGCAGAAGCAGAAGTGGGCTGTGAATACTCAAACCACTGCCTGGAGTAATGCTGATTCTAAGTTTGGCCAGAGAATGCTAGAGAAGATGGGGTGGTCTACAGGAAAGGGGTTTAGGGGTTCAAGAGCAAGGAGGATCCCATCAATCTCATCATATTAAAGTTCAAGTTAAAAATAACCACATGGGACTTCAAGCTACAATCAATAATGAAGCCAACTGGATTGTCCATCAGGGTGATTTTTTTCTTTTTTGAGACAGAGTCTTGCTCTGTTGCCAGACTGGAGTGCAGTGGCGCCATCTTGGTTCACTGCAACCTCCGCCTCCTGGGTTCAAGTGATTCTCCTGCCTCAGCCTGCTGAGTAGCTGTGACTACAGATGCGTACTACCATGCCCAGCTAATTTTTGTATTTTTAGTAGTGACGGGGTTTCACCATATTGGCCAGGATGGTCTCGATCACTTGACCTCGTGATCCACCTGCCTCAGCCCCACAAAGTGCTGGGATTACCAGCCTGAGCCACTGTACCCAGCCCATCACGGTGATTTTAACCAGCTTCTGGTGGATCTGAACACTTTCCAGGGGCAGAAAACAGCAGACTCCTCAGACAATAAGAAAAAGAAATCTTTTAATCTTGAGGAAAAGTCCAAAATCTTCAAAAACTGTGATCAACATAGGAAATTCACAAAAGAAAAGTATCTATCATCTCGGAGCAAAATAGATCTTGACTGCATTTCTGGGAAAAGACAGAATAAGAAGACTCCCAAGGATGATTCCAGTCCCTTCACTCCAGACAGAACAAAACAACAATGACACCCGTGCCTTCACCATCCAGGAGCATTTTGCCAAGAAGATGGCAGCACTGAAGAACAAGCCCCAGGTCACAGCTCTACAGCCTGACAGTTCCAAGACCCAAATGCAATGCAAAAGGGAAAAGAAAAGAAACAAAGAGGAAACAGGTAAAAATGGGGAGAGTTACTCCCCAATCCAGCCCAAGATCAAGCGACCTAAAGAGGAAAAGTCTAAGAGAGACAAGGGCCAGGAGCCAGCAGCCAAGAAGAGAGCACCAGCAGAGGGGCAGCGAGGAGACCCCTGCTGGGTCCAGAGTTCTGAGACCTCTGCTCAGGTGCAGGGGATTGTGTGCAGAGCCAGTAGTGGTAGCAGTGGATGCTATGCTGAAAGAAATATCAGTGAAAAAGAAGAAAAGTTCCAAATGAATTCTCTCCAGCCAGGGCCTTCTGACAATCAGCTGTCAGGGCACTGCCAGGGCAGACACCTCTGGCCTGAAGTCAGAGCAGAGTTCACCCCAGAGAGCCAGGGCATATCTTGTGACATGCCCGTGGGTGGCCTCTCACCACATTTCTGCCCAAGTTATGCTCCCAGGAGGGCTTTTTTTAAATGTTCTAAATCATGGCTCTCATAAACAAATACATTTTTTGTAAGCTCTGGGGGGAAAAAAAAAAAAAAAAAAAAAACATAGTCTCTGGAGCCATACAGCTTTCTTTTTAATGCTGACTCCACGAACATCTAGTTGTATGATGTTGGACAAATTACTTACTCTCCATCTGCCTCCCTTTCCTTTTGCATAAAATAAGGTTATCAACAGCATCTGTTTTGTTGGTTTGTTAAGATCAGTGGTTTGCAAACAGTAATCATGCAGTAAATGTTAACAGTATTAGGCATCTTTGAGTACTAAGGCAGTTGGTTGAAAGTAAGCCTGGAAATAACTGATAAATAATACAGTGCTCCATTGGCTCTTGTATATAGTTTTGCCTTTATGTACATATCTATTAATAGGTTGGTGCAAAAGTAATTGCAGTTTTGCACTAATTGATGGCAAAAACCATCACTTAATTACTTTTGCACCAAACTAATATCTACCTATCTAATTATCTACCTATCTAATTAAGAGATAATTTAATCATGACATCTGATGATATAGGTAAATTAATATTGTGTGTATTTGTATACGTATACATATATGCATTTATGGTACAGATAAATTTATATCTCCTTATTGGTGTTACATCAAAAGTTATCACATCTAATAATAAAGTTGACTTAAGAACTTTAATCTTTCATTTCACGCTGGTACATAAAATCATAATTGATTATTTTATAATTGATAATAAAATTAAATAACTGATTTTTTTATAATTGATAATTTCAAAAAATTAGAAAATCAAAGTACTCATTATTTAGTGAGTAAAAAAAAAATTACTAAGCAATAGCTTAACATTATGCAGGATTAATGACCCTCAGAAAACTCTGTAAACTTCTGATAAAAATAGTTAAATAGATATTTGGGGGGAAATGTGCATCAGAAATCTGAAATATTGACGTAGGTGTTTTTTGGGGGATAACCAAATAAAAATTAGCAAAAATATTAAGTTACAATTGTAAGATTTTTAAAATTTATGTATCATAGTTTTATGAGAATTTTAATGGTCATTTGCTCTAATTTATGATAGGTTCCACACATAAGTTTGAAATCAACCTTATTTGATTTAGATATATTTTATTATATTTATATTTAGAAGACAGTAAATCCCTGGTAATTGTATTGATTTATCAGAAATAAGCGTTGAACTTACCTATTTTTTAACCTAATAATGACTTGCTTTAATTGTGTAATCCCAAAATTCAGGTGCTTTTGAGATTTTCTGTGGTGTTGAACTTTCATTTTAGTTGTAATAATTTTATTTAAAAATCTCTTGGAATCATCAAAACTGAATGTTTAGTTATTTTAAGTCTTAGATGCTCTAAAGTCCATCAAAATGTTCCTCAATAACTAAAAATTCTAATTGGCTCTTTCATGACAAATTCAGAAAAGCACTTTTCTTTCATTTTTACAAGAGTTCCTATAATATTTACAGTTGGAAAAGCCTAAAGCATGATGGAATATTGTTGTGCTGTTATTGTAAAACTGCAAATTGGAAACTTAGTATTTCATTTCTGGTTGCTGCTTTATATAATTATCTCATAATGATTAAGTTTTCTTTTTGAAAGGAAAAGAGCACATTAAGCGTTCCGCCTCCCTCCCCCCCCCCCGCCGCATTGTCTAATTTAATCATGCTAATAACAATGTGAAATATTATCAAATGCATTTTAAAAGATGAGGAAACTGGGGTGCATAGGAGTTTATTAAGAACTTATGGGCCAGGCAGAGTGGCTCACACTTATAATTTCAGCACTTTGGGAGGCCAAGGCGGATGGATCACTTGAGGCCAGGAGTTCAAGACCAGCCTGGCCCATATGGCGAAACCCCATCTCTACTGAAAATACAAAAAAAAAAAAAAATTATCCAGGAGTGGTGGCAGGTACCTATAATCCCAGCTACTTGGGAGGCTCAGACAGGAGAATCACTTGAACCCAAGAGGCAGTGGTTGCAGTGAGTGGAGATCTCACCATCGCACTCAGCCTGGACATCAAGAGTGAAACCCCATCTCAAAAAAAAAAAAGAAAAGAACCTATGGAAGCACAGATAGTAAAAGATGATCTGGGCCAGGCACAGTGCCCCTCACCTGTAATCCCAGCATTTTGGGAGGCCGAGGCAGGAGGATCACTTGAACTCAGGAGTTTGAGGCCATCCTGGATGAAATTGTGAGATCCCGTGTCTATAAAAAAATTTAAAAACTATCCAGGCATGATGGTGCATGCCTGTATTCCCAGCTATTCAAAATACTCAAGAGACCAAAGTGGGATGATCACTTGAGCCCAGGGGGCAAAGGCTGCAGTGAGCTGTGATCAGGCCACTGCTCTTTAGTCTGGGTGACAGAACAAGATCTTGTCTTAAAAAAAAAAGAGACAATCTGACTCAAAAACCTTCACTCATAATGACCACCCAATCCAGCCTTCAGTGAACTTTTCCATGATGGCAGAGGAAGGGGAGCCTGCATGCAAGAGAAGCACAACCAGGTTGGGATGGAGACTACCAAAAGAAGTACATCACGTCCAAAAAAGCAAGAAACATCATGTTTTAAGGGGAGTGGTCACCTAAGCCAAGTGCCACACACAGACCCATGAAGGCATGTACTATAAGAGGCCAATCACATCTTGAAATGGGAATTTTGGTGACCTTAGTGAAAGTAGTTAAAGAATGGTGGAGACAAAAGCCAGACACCTATATGAGGTAAGAAAGCAGAGTCAGGGGTACAGTCCACTCCTTTGGAAATGTTGAGTTCTCAAAAAGAGGAGAGAGACTTGACGGTGGCTAGAAATACATACAGCATCAAAGCCAGTTTCTCTTTTCAGGAACCTGTGGAGTAGACAGTGGAGACAGGAACCATGACTATAGGAATGAGATGTCAGAGTTCAAGTGACCTGGGGATTCGTGATTTAGTTTAACAGCCAAGAGGACTTAGACTTGGAAAAGGAGCAAGCCATTCTCTGAGACAGGAAGGTAGATCATGGGAACCAACGTGAATGTGAAGAAGGAGAGCAGGTAGGTACCAGCTGGCGGCTGATACAGGGCTTACCTGGGACCTAACTGTCCTCATTAAAGGAACAGCAAGATCATCTGCTAAGACTGAGGAAGAGGTCACAAAAGAAGGCAGAAGTGGCAGGGCGCAGTAGCTCACACCTGTAATCTCAGCACTTTGGGAGTCCTAGGTGGGCGGATTACAAGGTCAAGAGATCGAGACCATCCTGGCCAACATGGTGAAACCCCTTCTCCCCTAAAAATACAATTATTAGCTGGGCATGGTGGCATGTACCAGTAGTTCCAGCTACTCGGGAGGCTGAGGCACGAGAATCGCTTGAACCCAGGAGGCGGAGGTTGCAGTGAGCCGAGATCGTGCCACTGCACTCCAGCCTGGTGACAGAGTGAGACTCAGTCTCAAAAAAAAAAAGACGGGGGAGGGAGGGCAAAAGTGTGGTGAACTTTGGAAATCTCAGAGAACTGGGGAGTTCAACAACTATGAACAAGTGAAAGCATTGACAGGAACTGCTGAGGACTCAGCGAAAGCTCAAGGCTCACATCAATTACTTAGCATTCCCTACTCTGTCAGGAGATGTGGATTTTCATCCAGAGTGACTACTCTCCTGAGCATGAAAGCAGAGGAGGCAGATAGAGCCAGCGTTCAGTTTTGGAGTGAATGGATGTAGTACTCAAGATGCAGGGTGACTGGCAAAAATTATTGGAGGCGAGAAATAAACTGAGGTTCTTGCACCAGTGTTGGTGAGGTTCTTTCCCCGACCCATATTTTCCAATGCCCCTCTTCAAGACCAAGTGAGCTAGAAGTTAAATCATATGCCCAGGATATTTCCTAGAGAGTTCAAGTATTTCACAGTGTAGGAGCTTGACCTGCAAACACTGCTCCAGGTGTGTAAGGAAATGAGCTTATAAATGAAATCCTTACAGCAAAACACTAGAAACCAAGAAATATGCACTAACCCCTACACATCCCATGGAGAAAATGAATGGGTATACCCCGAATTCAAAACAGTATCTGTGGTATGGCCCTAAGAAGGAAATTTTCCCCCTGACTGTCACAGACAAGAATGTGGCCAGTTTTGACAATCTCTCTAAAGAAACAACCTTCTTCCTTATTTCACAGATCAGTGACAGAACTGTCATAACTTCCTTACCTAAAATAAAAGAATTTTAGAGTTGGAAGAGAGAGTTAAGAACAGGCAGATTATGTCTTTAGTTTCTAGAGGAGGAAACTCTCTAGAAACTCCAGTCCAAGGGGATAAAGGAATTTGCAGCAAGGTTCAGAAAAAGAGTTTAATTCTGCTCTTGTATCCTGCTGCCTCTCAAATTAGAAAGTAATTTTTTGTTTCCTTTCTCTAAAATTGTTTATGTGAGTCTTATTTCTTAAGCACTTAAAAATGAGCATTTTAAAGCCTGATACAGGCTTCTAAAAAGCTAGCTGGAGACATCATTCAGGAAGTATTTTCGGGCACTGATAAGTTGGGCTAAGTAAGAGACTGATTTTTGCAGATTTATTACAGCTAAGAACAGGGATTTGCAAAGAGGCAGTATATTATGGACTAAAACCCTTAAGTAATCCAAAACTTATTACCCGAGTGCCTAAATTATTAACTTCTCTATATGTCTACATTCATCTTCACAAAATAGGTAGAATACTATTCTAGTACCATTTTACATTGTTTTTACAAAAATTATAAGCAATGTCCTTAAAAGAGAATATAAAAGGAAAGGATATTTTTAAAACAGCTATTGTTGTTGCTATTGTTACCAAAAAAAAAGTTTGCTTAAATTTTCTGTGATATCAAGAAATCAAATAGTAATGACTTCCCAGGTCAAAAGATTTCCTGGGGCTAAGAGTCAGCTTCCTCAGAATTGGCAGGGAAAACTTCACCTCTGAGCACATATTCTTTACATTTGAGACTAAAGGACATCAAGTTCCCAACATCTCCAGACACCAAGGTTTAAACTTTAGCCATCAGATGGTGGTGAGGAACCCCTAAATTTGCCTGTGTCTCCTCCCGCAGTCTCCCAATCTGGACTGTGAGATGTCCCCTCCTGTGCCCCATGTCAGCGCACACAGCTTGCGTCTTTCACAGCACCCAGCACCATAGATTCCTTTTTATTTTTATAGTACATAGATCGCAGCACATAAACAAAATTTTGTAGTAGGTGTATATATGTATGAGATACATGAGCTATTTTGATACAGGCATATATATATATTTGACATGGAGTTTCGCTCATGTTGCCCAGGCTGGATGGCACGATCTCAGCTCACTGCAACCTCCGCCTCCTGGGTTCAAGTGATTCTCCTGCCTCAGCCTCCCGAGTAGCTGGATTACAGCCATGTGCCACCACACCCGGCTAATTTTGTTTGTTTGTTTGTTTGTTTTGTATTTTTTTAGTACAGAAGAGGTTTCTCCATGTTGGCCAGGCTGGTCTCAAACTTCCAACCTCAGGTGATCCTCCTGCCTTGGCCTCTCAAAGTGCTGGGATTACAGGCATGCGCCACCCTACCATGCTAATATCTAACTATATTTACGTAGCCATTAACCATCCCCATTTTCCCCCGCTCCCCACTACCCTTCCCAGCCTCTGGCAGCCATCATTCTACCATCTTCATGTATTCAATTGTTTTAATTTGTAGCTTCCACAAATGGGTGAGAATATGCAAAGTTTGTCTTTCTGTGCCTGGCTTATTTCACTTAACCTAATACCTCCAGTTCCATCCATGTTGTTGCAAATGACAGGAGCTCATTCTTTTTTATGGCTGAGTAGTACTCCATTGTGTATATGAACCACATATTCTTATTCATTTGTCTGTTGATAAGCACTTGGATTGATTCCAAATCTTAGCTGTTGTAAATAGTGTTTGTAATAAACATGGAAGTGCAGGTATCTCTTGGATTTACTGCTTTTTCCTTTTGGATATTTACCTGACAGTAGGATTGCCAGATCACATGGTAGTTCTATTTTTAGTTTTGTAAGGAACTGAAAAACTGTTCTCCACAGTGGCTGTACTAATTTACATTCCCACCAGTAGTACATGAGAGGCACTGTTGATTCTTATCTATCTTCTTCAATGCATCATAAACACTTCAAGAACAAACAATTAATCTTACTCCTATTAATAATCCCAGTCACTAAACAGATAATAAATACTTGTTAAGCGATAAGTAAACAAAATCAAGTTTCTACCCAAGCTGGCAATGAACTTCAACCCAGCTTTAGTTTAGCTAAAGGGCACTTCAGCTGATTAAACCTGGTGTCTTCACTTACACCACAGAGAATGAGGCTGACTACTGTTCTCTCTACTTCTTTTTCATCCAACAGGTCTTGATTCCTACCTAGTTTCTTGAGCTTTCCCATCCAATGAGAAGAAGCTTTGACTACAAAGAGAATTATAAAAGAACTATGTTGCCTGGGATCTATCTCAGGAAAATGTCATTGTTTATAATAGAATAGAATAGAGTTAGTGTTGAAGAAACTCAAATTCCTCAATATACCCAAAGTAAGTAAGCTACTGGGTCAGCGTGTACAATCTGATTCAGGATAAATTAGCCAGACACAATGCAGTTTCAACTTACAAATGAGTGTGTACACTTACGAAGGCCTTCAAAGGTATCAATATGTCAAGGTTATGCTCTGCAAATATAGAAAGAGGACAGGACACTGCCCCCACTAGTAAACAGCTAGCCAGATAATAAAAGATGAAAAGTAAAATGTTACTCTTTCAGGTGGCAGAAAACAAAAGGAAAGGCATCCTCTATCACATAAATTGTTCTGTTGTCAGAGTACAAAAAAGAGGAGAGAGGTAGGGATTAGTGGACTGTGAACTGCACCAACTTGACCCACAAATTGCGCTTTTGTCTGCCAGAAGTGTGTGCCTTTGCAATGTAGCCCTTCTCAGTTTTCCTATTTGAACCAAGTTTCCCTCACACCCTCTCAGCTGGTGGAGGAGGAGTGTGAGGGAATCTGTGGGGATCACTCCCGTGAGGCCCCTGGGAAATGGGCCTCGCCATACGGTGAGCTTGAGCCCGGACACAGATCCCTAGTTGGGGGAGTCGAGCTGAGGGAAAGTAGGAACCGAGAGAGGAACTATATGTT
>CAUYQU010094131.1:0-39854 GCA_963574635.1 Cheracebus regulus | reverse complement strand
CCGCTGCGAAACTCTTAACCAAGAGCTCTTCCAATTGCTGTTTTAGCCGAGCCTGATCACCTGGCTCGCTGTCTCAGAGCCTTTTGTTTTTTTAGTTGAATGGTTGACTCCCAGGTGTTCCAGTCGCCTGTTGAAAAGGCGCTGGGATCTGTGTGATTTCCCCTGCGGGGACACACTGCGCAGGCTGAAACAGTGGCGCTGAGATTCGTAGCGCTTTTTTGCCTGGGGATCTCCTGGGCCGGCTCCCTGATTCAGTCCCCCTTTTAATCTGCCTTCCCGTAGCTCCACTCGCCAGTTAAAAGGGCACACAGACCAGTGGATTTTGTACGGAGACCCGCCGCGCCGTGGCACCGGCAAAGCAGCCGTGCCGGCCGAAACAGCCGCCCCGGCCAAAACAGCCGCACTAGCGACCCGTGGGGCTGCTCCGCCTGGGAATCTCCTGGTCTGGGGGTAATAAAAATCCGTCTGGAAATGCGGTGTCCACTCACCCTCTGCACTTTCACTGGGAGCTGCAATCTTGAGCTGCTCCTAATCCGCCATCTTGGATCTCTCTCCGAAAGTTTCTTCTTTAATCTTTATGTTGGCCTGGTTTCTATTACACAAGACTTCCTGGACTCTGCTACTGCTCTTCATGGTTCTTTTTCCTGTTCCTTCTTTCCCAGTCTTGTTTTTGCTTCCTCATCTTCCCTTCTTTGGTACTCAGCTATGGTAGATCTTCATGATTCCTTACCTTGTCCCTGCCTTTTCTCTCTGGATGTTCATTTTTTACTGAGGTCATGTATTTTTGTATCTGTAATATCACTGTGAAGAGGAGGGCTTCCAAAGTGGAAATCAACAGCACCAATTTAATGTCTACAGTAAGGACCTAATGTTATCAACTTGTCAGACCATCTAAAAGTCAGTTTGTATAATCCTTTCTCACTTCTATTCCCTTGAATTAGATTCCCTCTCCTAAGTATTTCAATTTCTGTCTTTCTAGGACTAAAGTTAGGTTGGGAAGGTCCCTGTCCTATGTAGCTTTTAGCCTCTCTATTTTCAGCTCCTGCCATTCTTTTGATGTGTTCTTACAGTTTCCCTGTCCATTTTCTTCCCCATTGCCACTAATTCCATCCAGGGCTTCATCTCATTTTGCCTAGTTTACTGCTAACCCCATTCTGAACATGTGGTTGGAGATTGTGTTTATATGTGAGATGATCCCTAAAATTATCTTCAGGCTGAGCCTTCAAAACTGCTGCCATCAAGGCAACACTGAGATGTAATGCACTGGAACTGGTTCTTAAGAAACAGTGAAAATAAGAAAGTGACAATAACAAAACAATGCATTTTCATATTTAGGCAACTGGTCATGGTAAGAGAGATGTGAACTTGGGGATGTCTTGGTATTTCTCAGGTTTGGTAAATTAGGACAAGTCTCAACCTCTCTGTGTCCCTGTTTCCTAATCTGTAAAGAGAGCATATTAGTAGGTAGCTCCATTGTGTTATAGTGAGGATTCACCAAGATGGCCTTAATGTTTCTTTCAACTTAAGTACCTTTTAGACCAAATTTCCTGTCTTAAGGCCCCTGACCAGCTTCTTACCTTGACCCTTGACCTTTAGTCTAGATGGAATCTGACTAAGGTTCCTTCTCTCCCCACCCTCTTTTTTTCTTTTTTTTTTGAGACAGAGTCTCACTCTGTCGCCCAGGCTGGAGTGCAATGGCGCCATCTCAGCTCACTGCATCCTCTGTCTCCCGGGTTCAAGCAATTCTCCTGCCTCAGCCTTCTGAGTAGCTGGGACTACTGGCACGTGCCACCGCACCCAGCTAATTTCTGTATTTTTAGTAGAGACGAGGTTTCACCATGTTGGCCAGGATGGTCTTCATCTTCTAACCTTGTGATTCGCCTGCCTTGGCCTCCCACGGTGCTGGAATTACAGGCATGAGCCACTGCGCTCGGCCCTCCTTTCCCTTTTCTTAGATCATCTATTTTAGAAAACTATAACTATAATTATAAATTCTTCTGCTGCCATTTTGAGGTGTGAATCATATAAAAAGCCTCTTTCCACTTTGACAACCCAGGACTATCTTTCTTAAGAACCTGGGAGCCATTCTGTGAAACATAATCAATCATTAAGGAATATAGAGTCCCTAGACACCCTCCTTATGGAATAGTGGGAGACTAACGTTGGTGTGCCTTTTCTTTTTATTCTCAGTTATAAAATTATCTCCTGTCATGAAGATAAGTAAAAGCTTACTTTTCCTTTAGGTAAGGTCAGTTCACACACATAGATGGCCTTTGATCCCTCCATCCCATCTCTTAAAAACTCTCCAGCCCTTTGATTCAATGGAGTTAAGTTCAGACTTAGTTCTGAAAAAATTATGAAAATCCTACCATACTATGCAAATCTTAAATATGATTATAATAATCCTTTTGGCAGTGTATAGACAGACCGGAAAATATTCAGAGAATTCTTGATTTTTGTACCACCAATAAAAAAAAGTTGGGGATGAAGAAGGGGACGGGGTCATCCAAAGCACTGAATGATCTCAAACTCATTGTGATGTGTGATGAGTCCTGAGGTGGGCAGCAAACCAAAGTCCAAGGTTAGCTGCACCCTGAGCTAAAGTGCCAGCTGGGAGGCGGGGCACACAGAAATCTGCTGAAGGGCAAGGGGAGAGCAGGCTGTTTTTTCCTGTTTGTTGTTTGTTTATTTGTGTTTTTACGTTGCTAGAAAAATTGAGAGTTGATAAATTTTACAGAATGCCTTTAAGTCCTTTGGCCCACACCCCTTTATGCCTTGGATAATTCCCAATTTTTAGAGTTGAAAAGAAATTAGAGAATTAGATTTATTGTCATACTTAATGACTCACTTTTCTTTTCTTCCACTACACACACACACACACACACACACAAAGCTAAAAACAACCATTTTCATTCATTCTACATTGTTGGCCAAGAGGAAGTAGGGGCCAGCAGGGGTTCTTCAGGGAATGGTTTTCTTCACAATAGAATTGCTGTTCTTGGCCTCAGGGCTACTTTCCAGAGGACAGAGATTTCCCGGATTGCCTCAGTCTGGTGCTGTTATCTCCCAGTTGCCTTGGACTTCTTCCTCTTCTTGCCAGAAATACAGAAGGACCTTGGTTATGCCTTCATCCCAGATACAGGTGCCAGAGGAATGAATAATCACTGGGGAAAGACAAGACTTGTTAGTAGACGGTTGAATCTCCCCTCAAAATATCTGATTAGTTAGTCTCCAGAAACCTGCCTATTCTAAGATAAGGAGGATAAGTGAGTGTGGTGGTAGAATGTGTGTATGTGTTTTGTCCTTTTTGTGTGTATGTTTGTGAGGTAGATTTACAGTGATGGTGACATCTCAAGTCATTCAACAGCAAGGTGTTGTTGAAACTTATTATTGTAAAAATAGCAGTGTCATAGTATTCAGGGCTATAGAAGGTCGAGGGGAGGATTGATCCTGGAGTAAGGGGCCCAGAACACCCATGATAGACCCCAAATACAGGCAGAAGAGATAGGCACCACCAGGCTCCCCACCACTTTTGCTATGTTGTCCAGGGTGAGAGTCCTTTACTGTTTTCACTTTCTACTTAGGTTCTAAGAGATATAGAACAAAGGGACATCACACAGTAACAGTTGAATGTTTCCTCGGGCCTGAGTTTCTTCCTTGGACCTTTTCCTGCCTCTTTCCTATGATAACCATACTGGACAGCACCAACAAATGACTATTTTAAGACTATCTTTAGAGTATTCTATCCCATTGTCTCCATAGGCACATCAACTGAATTCTTGATTCAGTTATTTTTTTGTTTTTTATTTTTGTTTTTGAAAATAAAAATATCATAGCAGTTTAATTCTTTTTTTTTTTTAAACTGTACTTTAAGTCTGAGGTACATGTGCAGAACGTCCAGGTTTCTCACATAGGTATACATGTGCCATGGTGGTTGGCTGCATCCATCACCCTATCATCTACATTAGGTATTTCTCCTAATGCTATCCCTCCCCTAGTCCCTGACTCCCTGGCAGTCCCAGTGTGTGATGTTCTTCTGCCTGTGTCCATGTGTTCTCATTGTTCAGCTCCCACTTATGATTGAGTCCATGTGGTGTTTGGTTTTCTGTTTCTGTGTTAGTTTGCAGAGAATGATGGTTTCCAACTTCATCCATGTCCCCGCAAAAGACATGAACTCATCCTTTTTTATAGCTGCATAGTATTCCATGGTGTATATGTGCTACATTTTCTTTATCCAGTCTATCATTGATGGGCATTTGACTTGGTTCCAAGTCTTTGCTATAGTGAACAATGCTGCAGTAAACATACGTGTGCATGTAACTTTGTAATAGAATGTTTTATAATTCTTTGGGTATATACCCAGTAATAGGATTGCTGGGTCAAATGGTATTTCTATTTCTAGATCCTTGAGAAATTGTCACACTGTCTTCCAAATGGTTGAACTAATTTACACTTCCACCAACAGTGAAAAAATGTCCTATTTCTCCACATCCTCTCCAGCATCTTTTGTCTCCTGACTTTTTAATGATTGCCATAATAACTGGCATGAGATGGTATTTCAATGTGGTTTTGATTTGCATTTCTCTAATGATCAGTGATGATGAGCTTTTTAAAATATGTTTGTTGGCTACATAAATGTCTCCTTTTAAGAGGTGTCTGTTCATATCCTTTGCCCACTTTTTAATGGGGTTGTTTGTTTTCTCCTGTAGGTTGCCCGTTCACTCTGATGATAGTTTTGTTTTTTTTTGTTTTTTCTATGCAGAAGCTTCTTAATTAGATCCCATTTGTCTATTTTGGCTTTTGTAGGCACATTAACTTGTGTATCAGAGCAAGCTACAGATGAGCTGCTGCTATTACAGCTACCTTAGTTTATAGGTTCCCAAGAGTCAACTCTCCCTCCCCCTACCAAAACAAAAAACGACATGTGCACTTATGAAATCCTCAGTAAGCTCCTAAACATTTGTGTATTTAGAGTTATTATCCTTATAGAGTTATTGTCCTCATGTTGTCAGACATCTTGTCTCCCACTGGGGGATTTCTGCCTTTGCATTTAGTTGAGACCATGGGATTAATTTCTTGCTAATTAAGAGTAAGCAAATGTGATGTATAGAAATCATGGGAAGTCTCTTTCCTCTCTTCCTCATTACTTATACTGATGCTTAGAATGTTGCTGTGATGGCTGGAACTCCAGCAGCCTTTTGCACTATAATAGGGGTCATATCCTAGCAATGACAGAAAAAGTCTCCAGTGACCCTGGAGCTGTTATTCCAGCCCAGGCCTGGCCACCTTCATACTTGTTACAAATATGTTTAAGAAATAAACTTCTATGAGCCTTTCCTACTCTAGTTGGAATACTATTTTTAATAATCTTTTAAATACATTATCAGCATGTGCTAACACACTGGGCTTGATTTCCTCCATTATTCTGTGTTATATTTTTATTGTAGATGTTAAAATCTTTATGTATCTTCCATTTTAACATTTCCCTTAAACAAACTTCAGTGTAAACCAATGTTCCAGGAACTATTCCAGGTTATTGGAAAACAAAGATTGGTAAAATAATACTTCACAGTTTTGAAACACTCATTAGCCCCTCGGTCTACAGAGGTACAGGTGAGGGACATGAGATGAATAACTAGTATTACAAAAATCAGCTTTGTTGTAAGCATTAAGAAAAGAACAGGCCTGGTTTCTGCCCTTGGAAAAATTTTTGCCTAATAGAAAAGGAGAACAGAAGGGCATAAAATAATAAATGTTTACAAGCATTCAGGGAGAGAGCTAGATTATCTAGTGCCTCTTTTGCTTTCAGGCTTATTGTTGAAAAATTACTAATCACCTGGAGGCCTGCTATTAAAATGGAGTAGGCAGTGACTTCATAGGGAGACCAGGACTTTCAAACTGTATTCCTTCTTCACTAATTGGGAGCAATCCAAAAATGGGATGGCTATGAATGGCCAGGCATCTGCAAAACAGTTTTTCTTTTCTTTAATTTTTGCAATTATTCTAATTTATATTTGAAACAAATAGTACTTTCAGTCCTATTAGCCCTGTTAGAGCCTTCTGAAAACATGGATGAATGTATACAAGGAGAAAATATCATTTTTTAAATCTTTTTCCCCCAATGTAGGGTTTTTGAGGTTGGCTATAAGGACCAAAATGTTAAGCCAAGTGTTCCTGAAGCTTGCAGGATGAAAGCTGAGGGTTGAGTGTGTGAGTATTATTAGGATGCTGACTGCTCCCCCTCCTCCTGTTCATACTCCTGTGACTACCAGCTTTGCTGTGCATACTGTGCACTAGATACTATGCATTATGGCTTTAAAGAGATGGTCTTTTTAATCCCCATACCCATTCTGTAAAGTAATATAAGCATTGTTTTACAGGTTAGGAAGCTGATGCTTGGAGAAATATAACCTGTGCCAAGTCACACAGCCAGGAAGTGCTGTAGCCAGGATTTAGCTCTAGGCAGCTTGACTGCACAACTCTGTTTTTAACTGTGATGCTGAAGTTTTTCAAATGAGAAGAGCTCACAAGCATAAGAAAAGACCAGAACCTTGTCAGGACATGGAGCTAAAGCCTCTGGAGCAAGCTGCCTCCTGCCTTCTTTCTGTCACATGGATATGGGAGGTTCTGAGCTTGTAAAAGGAGGAATCTGGAAGAGAAGTTAATTTAAACTTGAGCATATAATAACTGCCATGAGAGTCTACCTCTTTTAGTGGGCCATGCTCTAGCCCCTGGTGTGAATCTCATGATAGGCTGTGCTATCATAAGATAGCACAGACATTTGAAGGTGATTTTCATTACATAAAACAGGGGGTTGGGGTAGGGGGCTGTTACTTCAGGAAGGGTGGGAGACAAATCCTAGTCACCTGTGATTCTTCCTTTTCTGATGTCAATCTCCTTTCCTTTGAAGCTGAGAGACAGTCTACTGGTTCTCTGTCTTCTGGTACATTTGGACCACCTGAAATGACAACTTGTCAGAATGGAGGCCACACTCATACACAGCTCTTATGACTGAGGAAGACTGTCTGGGCCAGGGATCAAGTTCATCATGCCCAAAAGTAAGTTAAGAAAAGTGATGGGCTTTATGTTTGCTTTTCTCTTTGCCAGAAATGCTCTCTCCTTCACGCAATTCACCTGTTATGTAAATTTTACCTCCCCATCTAGGCTTTCTCTGGGCAGCCAATCTTTAATATCTCCCTCTAATATCATCCAACCCTGCTTAATTTTCTTCTGAGAAAGGATTTTTATTCTCTGAAATACCTAGTTACAATTACTATGTAGTTACAGTTATCACTAGTTTTAATGATATATATGAGTTATATCACTAATTATATAACTAATTATATATATATATATATATATATATATATATATATATAGCTAGTGATAAATGATAGTTATCACTAGTTATAAGTGCATTGTTATCACTAGTTAAAATTACATTAAGGACTTTGGTCTTTTCTCATTTCACACTAACGCCTCAGCTTTAACAATTAGTGGCTGGTATACAGAGGTGGTTATTAAACATTGTTGAGATGGATGAATGAGTCCAATTCTATTCTTTTGATAGGACTAGTTAAAATAGCCTGTCAAATACAATTAGAGTTGGCATAGGTTGGACAAAGTTTAGTATGCATTTCACTTTACAATACAGTCCAGAATATGGGAAGATTCTTTTCCCCAACTAACCAATATGTGTGCTCTATAGCTTGCCCAATTAACTTTACTCTAACAGTTTTCAAAGAGAAACTATGCCCTCCCTCCATTCTTGCCTCCTAAAGAAAAATTACAAACTCTTCCTGAGCTAGTTGTTCTGTTTTCTGCAATTGTCTTGTGCTTTCTTTGTGGGGTGTGTGTGTGTGTGTATGAGCATGTACGTATGCATATGCATGTGTGATGCCATCTAATATAGTATCATGCTATAAGGTGCTTTAGTGTCTGTCCTACCTCCAGATTAACCCAGTAGGAGAATACATGTGACAGGGGCCAGATGCTGGTTGGAGTGGGCCAGGAACCTTGTCAAGCCACTCCCTGCTGGAACTTGAATAGCAGACAACACTCAGTAATGAGGGAAAATCATTCACAGACTTCAAAATAGAAGGGCAAAAATAAATTAAACTTTTCTTCGTAACCCAAAATGAAGATTCTGTACAAGCTCGTGGTATTTTCCACCTGTCTCCATCTCTAGTGCTACCAGGGGGCCTAACCTACTTAAAACAGCAGGGATTTCAGGTTCCCGATTGATTAATCCTATAAATCATCCATTATTTATCATGTACCCTCTGTGCTCAACATCTTGCTAAGTGCTATAGGGGACACAGAAGACATGGCCTTGCACTCTAGGATCTTATATTCTGGGAGGGGATTATGAGACTAATCCTATTTATCACCGAATATAATTAAGACTATGTTGGCTTTCAGGACAATATTGTGTGGTCATAGCATTGTTTCAGGTTTGTAAATCTTACATACAAAAGAAGATTGTGAATTACAGGGATTGTGTGATGTACTTCTACATTTTTGGTGGGAGTAACTTATGTAGTCCTACATACATAACAAACCCTCATTGAAAAATGGTGCCTTCAGTGTTACGGAGACTTACAGGTTCTAGAGCTGTAGAAGTCAGTCTAGGCTACTATTTTGCAAACAGAAAGGAATGGGAGGCCGGGTAGTGTTCCTGTCCTAATACCAGGGCACCTTCAAAAGATAGAGTTACATGAGCAATCTCAAGAAGCACCACTAGAAGGACACTGAATTCAAGTTGGATCAGAAAAATTTAAGGTGTCTTTAGAAAAGATGGCAGCTATAGGCTGGGTGCAGTGGCTCACACCTGTATTCCTAGTACTTTGGAATAATCTGAGGTCAGGAGTTCAAGACCAGCCTGGCCAACATGGGGAAACCCTGTCTCAGCACTGTTCACAATAGCAAAGACTTGGAACCAACACAAATAGCCATCAATGATAGACTGGATAAAGAAAATGTGGCACACATACACCATGGAATACTATGCAGCCATAAAAAGGATGAGTTCATGTCCTTTGTAGGGACATAGATGAAGCTGGAAACCATCATTCTCAGCAAACTGACACAAGAACAGAAAACCAAACACCACATGTTTTCACTCACAAGTGAGTGTTGAACAATGAGAACACATGGACACAGGGAGGACAACATCACATACCAGAGCCTGTTGGGGGGTGAGGAGGTTGGGGGGAGATAGCAGGGGGTGGGGGCATTGGGAAGGGCTAACATTATGAGAAATACCTAATGTAGATGACAGGGGGATGGGTGCAGCAAACCACCATGGCACGTGTATACCTATATAACAAACCTGCACGTTCTGCACA
This sequence comes from Cheracebus regulus, assembly GCA_963574635.1. NCBI lineage: Eukaryota > Metazoa > Chordata > Mammalia > Primates > Pitheciidae > Cheracebus > Cheracebus regulus. The sequence goes on along the minus strand of CAUYQU010094131.1, from coordinate 30,507 downwards.
TGTACCCCAGAACTTAAATATAATAATAAAAAGTATAAAAATTAGCCAGGTGTGGTGATGGGTGCCTCTAATCCCAGATACTCAGGAGGGTGAGGCAGGAGAATTGCTTGAACCTGGGAGGTGGAGGTTCTACTGAGCCAAGATTGTGCCACTGCATTCCAGCCTGGGCAACAAAGAGTGAGACTCCATCTCAAAAAGAAAAAAAGAAAAGAAAAAGAAAAGGTGGCAGCTATAATATGACATGTCTGGGAGACCAGAATGGTGCTTTAACACTCCCTATTTAATTATACTGTTGCCAGAGCCTCAGGAGCCCTAGCTCCCTTAAAGGCCTGGGAAGCTCTGCATGGCCACAGTGCCATTGTCTGCCTGTGTTTGTTGTTGAATCCCCGGCTCCTTCGCGGAGCTTAAGTTCGCCCTTCTTTTGTTCAATCCCTTTTTTTGACCAGCTGCCCTGAACCTCATTCAAATGCCATGTGCGTGTTTCTGAAACTTGGCCATTTAATTCACAGAAGAGCCTTGGGAAACTTTTAGGTTTTATGTTATGCAGGGGTCATATTGCTTTGAGTTTTAGCCTCCAATTGATGCTTTAAAAAGATTCAAAGAGAGACTCCAGCTGTACCTTCTGAGTTTCACCAGGTGTGTTAGCAGAAGCCAGCAGAAAAGAAGCCAAGCAGATTGGAACCATGTCGCAGGATTTCAAATGGATTTACTGTACTTGTTATATGATATTTCATAAATAGCTGTGACTGTTCATCACAATAAATGGAAAATACAAGAAGAGAGGAATCAAAAGCCACCAGTAAAAATAATCAGTCTTGTGTTACTGGGACCTCAAGCTGAGAACCATAGTGCTCAGGATTCCATCTGTCCCAGCTCCAGGCTGCCACTGCTATCTGTTCTTTCGGCTGAGGCCTTTGTATAAACCCCTGGATTCTGCAGACCCTTATGACCTTATCTTTCAGGATGAGGAAAAGAAACCCTATTTGACTTCCTGGGACTTCAAGACTAGGAATCATGTCTCCGTGGAAAGGTATTTTGGAAAGTCGAATGGCTTTGAATCTCAGAAGCAGAAGTGAGGAAAGACCTTGGGAAGTCTCATAGCTTTTCTCCAGAGCAGTGCTGCCACCAGCCACCCCAGAGAGACTGTTATGTCCTGTTTTATTTTGTAAATGTCCCTTAAAAATCAAATAATTTCAATCAAACTGTGTTTTCCACTCCCTCTTTTATGAACTAGAGCTACAGCATATATAATATAACATGACTAAGTCCCAACAGACATAGAATGAATGGGTCTCCCTGGGTTATTATTACATTCAGAAGATCACTCTGATTGGGTGTACCCCTGGTGTCTCTTCTCTATCACTGGGTCTTCGAAATCTGCTCCTCCAGTATGCTCATCCATGATTTGATTCTCAAGTACAGGTTTGCCAGTGAAGAATTATTTAGTTGTTAGAAAGAATGTCAGGCACATAAGGGAGTGTAAAAAGTTTGAAAAAATGGGGGGCACTTTCTCTTTATAGAGGAAGCTAGCAAGCATGTTTGCAATGAAATGTTTTTTCTTAACTTTTAAGTCTGTTGGCTCGTGGTCCAATTCATGCTTTTAGTTACATCATTGCTCCTTCATAATGTAACTGCTATTCCTAAAAGCCAAATTATGTCAGGTTGAAAGTATTTGGAACTCTTTACTCATCTACAATCTCATCTCAACAAAGAACTTTCATTTTTCCAGAAGCTTTTCAAATGAACTTCATTCACAGGGGGAATAAATCCTTGCATGCGTTAAGTTCTTTGGACATCTATTTTTATTTCCTAACTGGCACATTGTCATTTCCTCTGTCATACACAATTTGGCCTTATTGAATTCTTTGCCATTTGATCTCCTTAAGTGCCCCAGCTTCAACAGCCTCTTCTCTGACATTGAGAGGTTTTGCTCTGTGCTGAATGCAAATTGCCACTTTCCAGTGCTTGAAAAATGACAGGGTTTCTGATTTTATCTGGTTTGTGCATAGTATTATTAAGTATTAAACATAATAAGTATTAAACTCTAAGAAAATATTCCCAAGAGCTGAGGTCCAGAAAGTGGACAGACCTAAATTTAGGTAAGGACCAAACATTTTGGCTCTGAAATTCTTCACCTTGCTTTGTACTTTTTAGTTTATGCGTCTGACTTCAGTTATCTCTTCTTGAGGCTCTGACATTCCACTCATCAGAAGAATAAATGTTCTCTCTGCTTAAGTTACTTCATTTATAAAATGGAGAAATTAATAGCAATTGGGTGGTTGATGGATTAAATGAGATACTACATGTTAAGTGTCTAGAACAGCACCTGACATTTAGAAACTGCTCCAAAATGTTGAGTCACTATTGTTGTTGTAATAATTACTAAATTGGTTATTGAAATGGGCATGGTTTGAATGACATTTGGTCCCTATCAGGTGTTAGAAATTCTGAGATTATTTATGACAGAAAAGGACTCTCTGAATCTACAGCCACATGACCCTGAGGCCCTCCAGGTATGCCCTGTGGGGTGGCGTGACTATTCACCACCATCCCAAATAAAAAGAATACAGCTCTCTCACTTTTTTTTTTTTAATTCTCATACTCCAGTGTGTGTTCTTACTTAGTCTGGCATCCCTTGTTACTTCCATTGCATTAATCCCTGAAAATGTCCACTTTTAAATAGACAACTTCAATAGACAACTAGAACAGATGCTTTCCATATTTTGCATGTATCACAGAGGTCAATCAGGTGTTCCCTCTACCAACAGATTGGATGCCAGTGCACTCAGTTCAGACACTGGAGATACTCTTTAAAGTACTTTCAGAGAAGAGCGCTGCACATTGCCATTCGTAATTTGTGCCAAAATACTGTATAAAAATTTTTGTTTGACCTACATATGTGTGTCGTATTAGCTTTATCTTCTTTGTGTGGGTATGCTTCCTTTAAGACGCTTAAAACAATTTCCCTGAGGAGCATCCTATGCTTTTTATATTTGTTTTAAATGATGCTGCTATTAATTTTTCCTTGATATTACAGATTCTGTATTATCTGTTAACTCAAGTGCAAGGAAACCCAATTCAAACTGACTTAAGAGACGTTTAATACATCATTTAACTGAGCAGGGCAAGGATGGGGCGGCTTCTACTGCTGTTTATGTCAGGAACAAAGGATATCACTTAGACCAGGTTTCTCCCTCTCTATGTCACTCTCTCTTCTCTATATTGGTTCTATTCTCCTGAAGGTTCTCACTTCACCTCCATAATGTATTACTATAGCTCTTGATTCATTTTTAGCTTCTAGTCCAGGGACAAAGAAAGGATTATAGTAAAATAAACAGGTTTTCACAAACATCAGTTACAGAATTATGATTGATAACTGGTGATAGGGATGAGTGCTCTAGACAGGGTGATGGAATCAGAACTTTTGGGAAGGTGATTTTTCATATATTTTTAAACTTTATAATTATTGTGGGTACATAGTAGGTATATATATTAATGGGGTAATGGGATGTTTTGATACAGGCATGTAATGTATAGTAATCATATCATGGAGAATGTGTCCATTGCCTCAGGCATTTATCTTTGCATTACAAACAGTCCAATTACAGTCTTTTAGTAATATTAACATGTATAATTAAGTTATTATTAGCTACAGTCATCATGTGCTATCAAATACTAGGTTCTTTCCATTATTTCTAACTGTGGAAGGTAATTTTTTAAGTAAGGACTACATAAAGAAATAGCCATAAGAATGTTCTAATAAAGACTGATTATCCAAAGCAGAAGAGACAGCAGGTGCACATTCCTTGAGACAAATAAGAGCTTGGCATATTCTAGGTGAAAAAAGGCCATTTATAAAGGACCTCTTTCCTTTATAAATTACTCATTCCTAGGTATTACTTTGTGAATGATAGGATTTGGAGGAAGAGAAGCTCAGAGGTTGTCAGGGTTACACTTTATGGACCCCTATAGATCACCACAAAAAGGAGTTTGGGTTTAATTTTTATACTGTAGTAAAATAAAGCCACTGGAGTATTTTTACCAGGATTTATTGATTTGAATTAACTTTCAAAAGCTAATTTTGACTGCTTAGTCTGTTTTGCACTTCTATAAAATAATACTTGAGACTGGGTAACTTACAAATAAACAGACATTTATTTCTCAGAATTCTGGAGGCTGAGACATTCACGATCAAGATGTTGATGTCTGGTGAGGGCCTTCTTGCTGCCCTGCCAATAGCATGGTGGAAGGCATCATGTGGTGGAAGAGCAAGAGAGGGAATAAGGAAGAGAATGAGAGAGGGAAAACTGAACTTGTCCTTTAATAAGAAACCTACTGCTGTGATTATGAACTCACTCCCATGATAATGGCATAAATTCATTCTTATGGGGAAAGCCCCCATGTCTGAATCACCTCTGAACAATAGAACTGCAATCCTTATAGTTCTCCCTTTTTAAAATCTACAGAAGATTGGATCTAAAAACAACAGCAGCTGGGTCTTGTTGTTAAAATCTCTATATTTTTCTATAATCTTGGATGAGCTTTCCAATTTTTGTTGTATTTTAATACAGTTAAAAAAGCACAAATGATCTGAGAGTGAAAGCTGTTGAAAATAGAAAACTGAGACGATATCCTGCTGGACTTGATTGTGTTGCCTTATTATAACAATTTTTGCTGAGCAGTCTGTTATGGGGTCAGGTATTTATTTAGCATTTTGATGTATCTATGAATAGGACTTTATGATTTGAATGAAACACTTGAAATATTTCATATATCTGAGTTTATTTGGGATCTGAGTATATTATAAAAAATTCTGTGAGCTAATTTCAATTTATGATCACTTTCAAAGGTCCTATGTCTTTATAACTAAAAAAAAAAGAGTACCTTGAAGAAAATAGTAAAAGTGTTGAGAGTAAAGGGCCTGACACCACAATAGAAGATAAGAGAATGACACATCTGCCTGTTTGTGTTTTGGGATCAATAACAAGGTGAGACTCAGGAGAAACTGTGCCTATCTTTGCACTCAGCAGAGGGTCAGCAAATACAGAGAGAGAACTCAAGCCAGAAGGCATTTAAACACAGCCCACTAAAAAAGAAAAATGAAGAGACCCCAGACTGTGAAACATAATATTGTTGAAGTTTTGTGGAAGAATTCCCAATCAAAATAAGCAGGAAATAAGGACACCTTAAGCAGAGAAGAATAATGTTGCACAGATCAGTCAAAGATCAGGTGGCTAACCTACACCCATTTAGGGTGGTAAGAGGGGAGGAAATATCTGAACTTGAACCAATACATACAAGCTGTGCTGAAGGGCTGGCTGTCTCTTTGGAGCCATGTGTTCTTGGGGAGGACTTATTTTCTAAAAATTAATTTCTTCATCCTGGTCTTATGATATGGTTTGGCTGTGTCCCCACCCAACATGTCATTTTGAATTTAATGCCTATAATTCCCACATAACAAAGGTGAGACCAGGTGGAGGTAATTGGATCATGAGGTTGATTTCCCTATGCTGTTATGATAGTGAGTCTCATGAGATATGATGGCTCTGCCTTCTGCCACGATTGAAAGTTTCCTGAGGACTCCCCAGCAGTGAGGAACTGTGAGTCAATTAAACCTCTTTCTTTTATAAATTATCCAGTCCGAAGTATTTCTTCTTCTTTTTTTTTTCCTCCCAAGATGGAGTCTGGCTCTGTTGCCCAGGCTAGAGTGTAGTGACATGATCTTGGCTCACTTCAACCTCTCAAGTTCAAGCGATTCTCCTGCCTCAGCCTCCCAAGTAGCTGGGGTTACAGGCACTGGCCACCACGCCCAGTTAATAGCAGAGTGAGAACGGACTAATACATTTTACTTGCTACTTCCTTTAGTATTACTGTTTAAATATACAAATTTGATCTGTTATTGTTGGAAGTCATGCTTTTCTTCCTGAGGTATCTATGATAACCCACTTACTTCGCTGATGGCCCTACAGAATTTTATACTCCCAGCCTTGAAAGCTGTTTCTCATAGAAGGTTATCACATACAGCTAGGTTTTGCTTTCTGATATAATTCTCTCTCTCCAGGGGTCTTTTCAGAAGAATTCAGTTTTCTTGCCCCAGGCCTTGAATCCAGAATCCAAATTGTAGCTTAAGCATGAAGGAAAGATAGAGAAGCAGTGAAGACAGACACAAAACACAGGTAGGAATCCAATTGCACAGCATTAATTTTGTATTTGTTGAGGTAAAAACACACTAGGTACTGTCACAGATAAGCATGGAAATCTCAGTAACTTTATAAGGTAAAATTTTTGTCTTGTTCCTCTCAGACTTGTTCTGGCCAGTATATAAACCAGCCCATGGGTGGAGGGGTCAGGTAGGAGGGGATTCTGTTCTACACAACTATTAAGGAGTCAGCTTCCTGCTTTTCATACCTCAGTCTTCTGGGAGTGTCTTCTCTGTCTTCTCATTCTGATGGTGGATGGGGAAAGAGAGGTCTGATCTCATGTTGAGGAGAGGTGAGCAGGGGAGAGGTGAGTGTGTGAGGTCCCTGGCCAAGCCTCGAAATGGTACGCATCATCTGCTTCTGACCCATTTGTCAAAACTTGGTGTAAAAGGCCACATTCAAATGCAAGGAAACTGTGGTACATCTGTTTTCCCAGGTGGTACCAGCAAGCCCTGCCACATGTATCCTGTGTCTGCTCCTTTCCAGCCCATTTGCTGTCACTCAGCCCATCCACCAAATGGAGGGCTGGAGAGGACCAGTGCCAGTTCACAAGAGCCAACTGTCAAATTTCCAAGAATTTTAAAAGCCAGTTGTTAAACACAGCCATTATTAAAAATTTGTAAATCTACTTTTTAAAACTATTTAAAAATCACCTGCTATTTTAAAATTAAAGAAAAATATTGAAAATGCATAACTTCTTAATTATTTTACTATACTTTTTCTTAACTATGCTCGTTATTTCTGATGTGTCTGTGTGGAGGAAATCCTACATAACAGCATGCTACTGTACTATTCTGCGCAACTACATTCATTGACTTTTCATTGGTAACCCGAAATCAGTCATGGTGGGAATATGCACGCTCTGGCAGTTGGCAAATAGTGCAAATCAGGGCTTGATTTATTGTTTTGTTGATTGTCTGAATTTAAGAAAGTGATTGGGAAAGTAATAATTCAGATTAAATTTAAAAGTGTTGTATCTATAGGCATTGTATAGCAGATAGCACTAAACAACAATTCTTTCAGTAGTTAAAATATCCAATTCAGCAGTGTGTTCACATAATTGAGGAAACAGTGGAGTTCTGAAATGTGGTAGTGCAGGAGCTGAAGGAGGTTTTGAGTTAATGAACATAATTTGTATTAGGGTGAGAAATAATTTAAAACTAGGTCACACAGATTCTTCAAAACATTAAAAACAGAATGACTAAATGATCCAGCAATCCTACTTTTGCATATATATCCAAATAATTGAAATCAGGATCTTAAAGAGTTACTTGTACTCTCATGTTCATTGAGACATTTTTCACAATAGCCAAGATATGAAAACAACTTACGTGTCTATTAACAGATAAATGGATTAAGAAAATATGACATATCATACAATGGAATATTATGAAGCTCTAAAGGAGAATGAAATCCTTCCATATGTGATAACATGGATAGACCTGAAAGGCATTTTTCTAAGTGAAATAATTCAGTTAGAGAAGGACAAATACTGCATGAGCCTACTTATGTGAGGTATCTATAAAACAGTCAAACTCACAGAAGTAGAGAATATAACAGTGGTTGACAGGGGATTGGGGACATGAGAAATGGGGAATTGTTCAAAAGGTATCAAGTTTTAGTTACATGAGATGAGTAAGTTCTATAACAACAGCATAGTGCTTATTGTTACCAATACGATCATGTACACTTAAACAAGGCACGTCTCATTTCATACCATAGAAACTCCCCAAACCCAAACCCAAACCAAAATAAAAACCAGGTACCCAAGGAAACTTTAAGTGTTGGATATGTCTATTACTTTGATTGTGAAGATGGTGTCACAAGTGTTTGCTGATGGCCAAATTCATCAAATTGTACGTTAGAGATATGTGCAGCTATTTGTATACAAATTATCCCTCAATTAAGCTGTTTAAAAAATGTTTTTAATAAGAAACAGATGTAATGACAATAAATTATTAGGAAAAGTTAGTGAATTGATATGCAACACTAATTGTCAAAACATAGTTGATTTGAAACTATAGGTTGATGAAAGAAGAGTTTGGTAAAAACTAACAAAAACTTTTTTTTCTTTTTAGAATTAGTTGACTATGTGGGACTTACAATAAAGAGTACTATATATTTCATTAATATTTGTAAATAAAGGGCATATTATTCTGCTGTTGCACTGGTATAAAGAAATAGCTGAGAATGGGTAATTTATAAAGAAAAGAGGTTTAATTGGCTCATGGGTCCGCCACCAACAGAAAGCATGGCTGGGGAAGCCTCAGGAAACCTTCAGTCATGGCAGAAGGCAAAGGAAAAGCAGGCACATTTTACGTGACTGGAGCAGGAGTAAGAGAGAAAGCGGGGAGGTGCCACACATTTAAATAACCAGCTCTTGTGAGAACTCTATCACAAGTCCGCACTAAGGGGATGGTGCTACACCATTAGAAACCACCTCCGTATTCCAGCCACCTCCCACCAGGCCCCACCTCTAAAACTGGGGATTACAATTCTACATGAGATTTGGGCAGGGACACAGACCCAAACCATATCAATGGGCTACACATCATTCATGTTAGTAAAATTTACAATAAAGTTACATTTATATGTTTTTATAGATTACAGGTCTATATATACATTTATATTGTGTGTATGTACATTTTCATCCCTGGAGACTCAGTCATTAAACATTTACCAGTAAACTTCTGCACTTATCTCTCACTACAGCCAGGTGTATCTCCTAGCACTATTCTGAATGTTCTCTTACATCTCTCTCAGATGTAAGATGCTGTTTCTTATCCCTCCTCTCCTTCTCTCGCCCCACCCTTTGCTTGCACACATCTTATTTCTTATAACCTCACCTCAGGAATTCTTTCCTGGTCAAGTTTTCACCCTTCAAAAATATACATATTTTTAAATAATAAAAAGTAACAATACAACAATAAAAATAGAGTATAACAATTATTTACATAGCATTTGCATTGTATTTGAAGTCTTATAAATAACATAGAGATAATTTATACAGGGACTTCAGTATCTGAGAATTTTAGTATGGTGGGGGGACAGTGTCCTAGAATCAATATCCTGGGAATACTGAGGAATACATTTAAATATAAAAAAAGTTTTGAAATTTATTTAAATTATAAGATATAGATGTATTCTCCTAAAACTTGCTTTCTACTCAACATTTTGTGTCTGAGACACATCTACATTGAGGCCTGTAGCTACACCACCCTTATTTTCACTTCAGACTGGCATACCATTGTATGATTGATCACAATTCATCCATTCTCTGCCTGAAGACACTTAGGGATTTTCACCCAGTATTTCACTATTGAAAGCACTTAACTGTTAGAAGCATGAACATTATGATGTGTGTTTCCTAGTTTTCATGTACATGATACTAAAATTTAAATTTATTAGGTAATATCAAATTATGTTTTGTTTTGTTTGGATTAAAACTTTCATGAGCAGTATATGTACATTTCTCTTGGCCCAAGTTCACTTATATGTTTTGATTATTTTTCTTACAGATTGCCTTTTTCTTACATTCTTAACAAATTTTGTAGTTTCCATTTTTACTTTGTGTTTTTTTTGATAAACACAAGTTCATAATTCTAATGTATTCAAGCAATCTTTTATTTTATGGCTCCTGTGCTTTGGTTAAAAAACTCATTGGCACCCTTCTCTCATATAGATAATATCTTATATATCTTCTAAAAGTTCTAAAAAGCTTTGCTTTTCCCCTTCAAGTCAAATCGAATTTTGGATGACAAATTCTTCCACAATTGCATTTATCAAATTGTCTATCCATTCCACCCTGATTTATTATATATCATGTTTCAATATATGCATGGATCTATTTCAGGACTCTGTATTCTGGTTCACTGGTTTTATCTATCTCTGTGCTAATACCATGTTATCTTAATTCTATTGTTTTTTATTATACTTTAGGTTCTGGGGGTACATGTGCAGATCATGCAGGATTGTTGCATAGGTACATACATGGCAATGTGGTTTGTTGCCTCCATCTCCCCATCACCTGTATCTAGCATTTCCCCCCATGTTATCCCTCTCCAACCTCCCTACCCCCACATGGTTCCTCCCCTGGCCCCCCCTCAACAGACCCCAGTGTGTGATGCTTCCCTCCCTATGTCCATGTGTTCTCATTGTTCAACACCCGCCTATGAGTGAGAACATGAAGTGTTTGATTTTCTGTTCTTGTGTCAGTTTGCTGAGAATGATGGTTTCCAGATTCATCCATGTCCCTACAAAGGACATGAACTCATCTTTTTTTATGGCTGCGTAGTATTCTATGGTGTGTATGTGCCACATTTTCCTTGTCCAGTCTATCATCAATGGGCATTTGGGTTGGTTCCAGGTCTTTGCTATTGTAAATAGTGCAACAATAAACATATGTGTGCATGTGTCTTTAAAATAGAATGATTTATAATCCTTTGGATATATACCCAGTAATGGGATTGCTGGGTCAAATGGAATTTCTATTTCTAGGTCCTTTAGGAAGTGCCACACTTTTCTTCCACAATGGTTGAACTAATTTACACTCCCAACCACAGTGTAAAAGTGTTCCTATTTCTCCACATCCTCTCCAGCATGTTGTCTCCCGATTTTTTAATGATCACCATTCTAACTGGCATGAGATGGTATCTCAGTGTGGTTTTGATTTGCATTTCTCTAATGACCAGTGATGATGAGCATTTTATCATATGTTTGTTGGCCTCATATATGTCTTCTTTTGAAAAGTGTCTGTTCATATCCTTTGCCCACTTTTGGATGGGTTTGTTTGCTTTTTTCTTGTGAATATGTTTTAGTTCTATGATATCCAGAAAGGAGAGCTTCCCTACCTTATTCTTATTTTGAAGTGTCTTAGTTATTTTGGACCATTTTTTACTTGATGTCCAATTTAAAATAAACTTGTCAAGTTTAATAAAATACCTTGTCAACAACTGATAGATCTTGCACTTAATCTTTATCATAATTTTAGGAAAAGTGACATCTTTACATTATTTAATTTTCCTCTACATAAACCTCCTTTCTCCACCCGCCCCACTCCCAACTCTGTGCTTCTTTATCTCTCTCATTTAGGCTTTCTTTAATGTCTTCTAATAATCTCTAATAAATTTCCCCATTAAGAACTTGTAAATTTTGTTAGGTTTCTACCATGAAACATTATATCATTGTGACTACTATAAATAATATATTTTTAAAATTACATTTTTAACTATTTGTGTGTGCAAGTGAACATGTGGGCTGTATCAGATCAGGTAGTGATAGCTGCTCAAACAAAAAACACCAAAGCAGTATAAAGTCTCAAATTTATTCCCTGCTCACATGACAGTATTTGGCAGGTGATCAGGATGGAGGAAGGCACTCCTTCATGCATTTTCTGGGACCCATGCTCAGTGAGATTCTATCCTTAACACATTGTTTCCAAAGTTGCCTTGGAGGACTGAATCCATTGCATCCTGCCTAAGGGAAAAAAGTTAGGAGGATGCTGCTGGCGCATAATAGGCCTTGGGTGCACATAGTGTCCACCACTTCTATCTTACCCCAGTGGACAGAACTTGGACACTGGGCCATCTTAACTGCTTGTATTAGTCCGTTTTCACAATACAGTAAAGACATAACTGAGACTGGGTAATTTGTTAAAGAAAGAGTTTTAATGGACTTACAGTTCCACATGGCTGGGGAGGCCTCACAATCATGGCAGAAGGCAAGGAAGAGCAAGTCATGTCTTACATGGATGGCAGCAGGCAAAGAGAGAGCTTGTGCTGGCAAATTCCCATTTTTAAAACCATCAGATCTCAAGAGACTCATTCACTATCATGAGAACAGTGCAGGAAAGACCCACCCTCCCACAATTCAATCACCTCCCACCAGGTTCCTCCCACAACATGTGGGAATTGTGAGAGTTACAATTCAATATGATATTTCAGTGGGGACACAGCCAAACCATATCAGTGCTGAAACAGGGCAGGGTCAGAAGTTCAGACCAGGCCTGGAAAGTCAATTTCCAGAGATAACTCTGCATTCCTGAAGTGAAGACATGCAATTCTGGTGAATAGTTACCTGTCCTTGATAAAGCTACCCCACTGGTTTCCAAATATATTTTCACACTTTGTGCCCACATATAGACCACTCCTCCTCACTAATTGTTACCCCATCTATCTCAAAGCCTATAATATCTGGGTGTTACACTGTGCCATATGTTACATTTAAAGAGCTTTCATGTCCAGCAACCCGGGATCTAAGACAGAATGCTATCTTGAGAAGGATGCTAGGGTATTCTATTTGGACCTCCATTCCAGATTCTAGAATGTGCTAGACCTAGTACTAGGTGAGTGCTGATCACTGACAGGAATTAGCTGCCTTCTCCAAGGTCATGCTGCTCTCTCAGTTCTAGTGACTGTTGACTGTGGGGCAAAAAGACCCAGTTTTGTCAGTCTACTTCAGGATAATACTAAGATCACATTCCATCTTCATGTTTAGAACTCTCCATGGGGTAGCTGACGCTTGCACTGAGACCATTTCACAGATCTACTTCTCAGTCTTAGTCCTGTTTTTTTTTTTTTTTTTTTTTGGCTTCTCCTCACAGAACGTTCTCTAGCAAACCTCCTGGTATTAATCTCTGTGATAGAGTCTGCTTCTTGCCTGACATTACCAAATAGCAGAATCAGGATTTAATTAAAGAACTTGTTCTACTGTCAGAGAGGGGACCTCGGAAGGCCTGTCCTGATAGTTACTTCATTGCTATAGGTTAACATCTATGGTGTATTTCTCATTTTTCCCTCTTCTAGATGGACCTGTGCACTGCTATTAACTGCTTCTGGTTGTACTATTGTTTCCTGGGCTGTCTTTGATAGAGGTGGGGGAGGGTGTGACCATAAAGCAGTAGCAGGAGGAAATTTCTGTGGGGTCAAGAAGTTTCTGTCCTACTTTGTCATTGTGATGGTAGTTACATGAATCTATATACATGTGATAATATTTCATAAACTCTAAGAATTAAAAGAAAGATTATGTAAAAATCTGTGAAATCTTAATGTCAATGATTTAGTTAATAGTATTATATCAAATACAACTTCCTAGTTTTGATTATTTTATTATAGTTACATAAAATGTCATTAGGAGAAGCTGGGTGAAGGATACACAGGAACTCTTGGGAATATTTTTTGAAACATGCATGAGACTAAAATTATTTCAAAATCCAATGTTTTTTAATTTTATACATTGCTTTTTAAACTTAGGTTCATGGTGGATATTACTAAACTAATGAGTGAGAAAAATCTTCTGTTTCCACACTCTTGACTTCTATAGAAGGAGCCTGAGAGTGATGGAATGAGAAGGGCTACTGACTTCATCTCTGTCAGTCAGTTGCCACCGGAGGGCATTTACTACATATGAAGCACACTTCACTTCTAGGTCCTCAGCAGCTGGGACTTTTAAGCCTCAAATAGACTAGATTTTCTATTTTTGAACTTCCCAGAGGCTACCCATTTGGGGATACTGATGAATGGGAGATAGGTGTAGGAGAGACCAGTGCTGTTCCCAAAGAGCTTATAGTCTCATTTGAGAAGCATAAGAGGACAAATGAAAGGATGTGGCCCTCCCAGGTAGCACATGAATACCTGGAAATAAACAAAAAGGCAGTGAAAGTGGTGAGGAGGTAATATGAGGAAAAGACAGAATTCTAACCAAACACTTCAATGAGGTCGATTTAGTTTTGTGGTAGAATAAGAAATGGTTGAAAGTTCTTTGATATTCTTCCCATTGAGGGGTTGAGTCTCTTTCCTGTTTCCTTGATTTGCATTGGTTTGTGACTGCTTTGATCATTGGGATACAGTGGTGTTATAGTCTTTCTAGGCTAGTCTTTAAGATGACAGGGCAGTTTTTGGCTCTTTTGGAACCACAAATCTCCTTGTTACAAGTCCAAATATTCTGTGGAACAGATTACATAAGAAATAGAGGGGTAGAATAGGATCCAGTTTTCAGATGCCCTGCCAAGGTGTCATGGTTGAAGCTGCCTTTGACTCTCAAGATAGTCCAGCTGCCAGCTGGGGACCACCTAGTGACCCAGCCAACAATCAAAGACAGGAGAAATGCCCTGCTGAGTTCTGCCCAAACTCCTGACTCACAGAAGTGTGAGATGGTTTTGATCACAGAATAAAAGATCTGAAATAAAATGATTTATTACAGAGATTAGGTGTTATAATACTGAAAGAAACAGGGAAGCATAAGTCCAGATAAACTAATCAGGGACTGCAAAGGGAAAGATGTCTAAGAAAAGCTCTTGCTTCTGCAACTGGAACAGGTTGTAATCACTGTGGGTCACGGACAGGCAATGGGGAAGACAAGCTGGATGTAGGTCAGGGACATAGGAAGCTGTAGGGACAAACGGAATCCACAAGGACAAACTGGAACCCACATTCTCCCTACCTCTAGCCTTGATGATGGGGAAGACCTGCTGGAGGATCTCAGGCTATAGAGCTGCATATGAGCCTGGAAATAAATAAAAGAGGAGATTTGGTGAGAGGCAAAGAGCTTCAGGCCCAACCTGCCCTGAATAATGCAATAAGGTGAGTTATCAGATCAGCGGCAGTGTGTAAGAGCTTTAGAGGCTCTTTCTGGGCATAACGGCTGCTGCCCACCTCTTAATCCTGTGCAGATGTCCCCTGTGGCCAATTCTAACATGAACCACACAGAGAAGAGAGATCTAAGAAGTGTAGTTCCAGCTTAGCTAAACCACAAACAGCAGTCTCATAGCTGAGTTATCTATTTACTATTTAGAGGCTTTAATGATGGTCAGAATAGGGCTTTATGAACTTTTTGGAGGGATTGAAGGACTTAGAAACACCAGAACCTCATGTGTTCTAAGATTTAGTAAATATGAAATCAAGAGAAGCAAAGTGAATTGGTTGCTCATGGATGTTTCAATAAGCCAGAAGCATAAACAGCAATGAAAACTAAGATCCTTGGCTTTGCTTCCACCTCCTTTCTTGACAAGTTGAGGAAATACTAAATTCATTCATCTCACTTGTGCCTTCCTTCAGAAGCTCAGAGTTATGTAAATGGCTTCTTTTTCTGAGAGGAATGTTTGTTGCATTAGTTATTTCCTCCTGTCAGGATTGAAAGTCACATCATTAGCAGATAACATCATTTTCATTTCTCCTCAGGGGACTCGATGGGCTGGAACTTTAGCAGGAGCATTCAGTGGAGACCATAACCTGCGATTTAGGTTAAATGTGACATAATACCTTAAGTCCTCAATCCCTTCACACCAAAGCAGCTTTATCAAAGATACAAGGTTGTTCATGGCTTTCTAGGATTCAGTGTGACCTCAGAATCTTGACACTTCACGCTTCCTTTGAGGGAAAACGAGCTTTTCTCTCTTGTTGTTTTCATGTCTAATGAATGTGTTTTTCTTGAAAGGCTTTGATGTCAGGTTATTTCTCACCCAGAGCTACACTTTAATATGCTATCTGTGGAGTGCAACTAGTAGAGCTTTACAGTGCTATTAAATTAGGTAGGCCTGGGAGCTACTGCAGCAAAGGAAGGCTGAAATCTTTTCATTTTATTATTAAAGAGTCCCCACTGGAAAGGGAAATGGGGAATAATTTTTGCTTGGTCTTACGAGGGAAGAAGAGAAGAAGATTTCTCATTTGCATTCTGCCATTATGGGTATTTTAAATAATATACTATACAAAGGTGATTACAGTTAATTTTAGGCTTCATGAGAACTTAGCTATCAGGGTTCAGTCTCTCTAGAGAGGCTGGGTTGCAGAGAGAATAAGAAAAATTGCTGGTTTCAAAATGAGGGAAAAATAACAACATCAAGAAAGAAACCTCCCCATTTTGTTCTTAATGCTTTGGGAGTGGACTCGAACATTGTTCTTAAGTTATTCCTAGTACCCGTGGGATGGCCAAAACAGATTTTCAGTTCTAGGGATTTCTGAGCTCCTACAGGTTAATGAGTGCTTAGACTAACAGCACTATTGGGAATTCAATTTAGAGTTTTATGTAAGGCAATATCCACTTCTCATGGGTATAAATATTTTTTTATCTACACATAGGTGTTGGCTCTTGGGATTAAAACAAAGTCATCTATTGGGTCATTTCTTCTCAAATTTTTTATCCAAGCTAAAACAACAGTGAAGTCCAACTTAGCGTATGATAATGCTGATGATGATTAACACCTTCACTTTTTTAAAGATCAGTAGAGCTTATTCTTGAGCACAAACATAAACTGACTTGAATTTATGCACAGAAGCATCATCAGTGCTAAGAGACATGCTACTCTGCATTTATGAATGCATTGCATTATAGTTGGCTAGTAGTGGTCTCTCCGCAATAGAGATGTTACTAAATGTCATTATTTTTGGATTTAGCTTTTGTGACCTTTAGAGGCTAGCTAAACACTGGGGAGAGAGGAAGACATATCTTACTGTGCAGACAATGTACACTGTAAGACAGGTGGCAAAAAGCTATTGGTTTCATCACATAAATCTCCTTGCCTCAGAGATGCTGAAAAAATCTTAGTGATTCATGGGCACAAACTTTAATTTACTATTTTTTCCTGGGAGGCACTGAGGAATGATAGGAAGGAGAAACCTTATTGCAAGGAGTACTATTCTTGTATTGAAAAAAGAAAAAAAAAGGATGTGAAGGGAGGATTCAAGAGTTGCTTATCATCATGCCTTTGCTTGCTATCAAAAAGACTGAATAAAATTTCTTTGCAGAATTGAGAAGTCTTGCAGCTCCATTAATTTTCTTTTGAACTGCACACAAACACCAAGGCACTAGCCTGGTACTTTGAATAGTTAAGTTTCCTGTCATGTTGGGATAACTAAAGAAAATTATTTTCCCAAGTATATCTTTTTGTATGTGCCCACTTTTTTGGTCTCTCTTGAAGTAATGTGTGATAGATGAAATA
Source organism: Cheracebus regulus (assembly GCA_963574635.1). Lineage (NCBI taxonomy): Eukaryota > Metazoa > Chordata > Mammalia > Primates > Pitheciidae > Cheracebus > Cheracebus regulus. Next base: position 13,374 of record CAUYQU010094131.1, on the reverse strand, counting down.
GTGTTGAAAACATACTGAGTGACAAAATATACAGAGATATATTGTGTACTCTTTTTTCACTGGGATTTGTCATGCCTTTTGGGGAAGACAGTTCAAAATATAAAAAGCAGGTAGGAAAGAACAGCCTCTTTTGTCTGTGATCTATCACTTGTTTGTGATGTTCTGAAAGAGGTCTGAACCATCCAGACTGTGGTTTTGCTTCTGATAATGATGTATGGGCCCATTTTCCAGCATTGTGGTGGAGTCATTTTTATTATTATTATTTCCAGTTATCTTCAGGATGCAACAGTTACTAAAACACATCTCTGGCAGAAACCAAACCCAAAGCATAGATGCTTTATCATCTCATTTAACACTGAGGCAGCAATGTCAGAGACATGAAGCCACAGGAACTCCCTCAGAAAGTGATTTCCCAGTGTTCACAGCACCAATAGAAGTTCTCACACCTGCCAATAATAGGCGTCCCTGGCACTGTTTTGCAGAACATAAATCTCCTTTCCCAAGGCCCTTCCTAAATAGAGGCTCTCTTGAGGTGACTGACACTCTAACACTGGCACAAATTCTACAATGTACCCAGAATCTCAAAAGCGCAAATCATGCTGGCAAACAACATTTAGTAGATAAATCAAATGGCATACTCATTATCTCCAAGGACCTTAAAACTAGCACTGGAAATTAATTTCAGTTTCAGGCTGCCTTGGTTCTGCTTTGAGAAAAACAGCATATAATTGGAAATATTTTCATGGACACTAATAATATTGTAGTTTGAGAATGCAACCCTTAGTAAAACTAGTGGTTCATACATCTTGAAAATAATAATGATGATTAAAACAAAACGGAACTGTTTTTCTTTCCTCAATATTTATAATTTAACAGGTAAATCACATCAACTTGACTGAGATCATGAAGGAGGTTCTTTCATATGCTCTTTGCTCCTGGCATAGCAGAAAGAACATTCTAGATTTAATGCCTATCCCTCAGAGGCTGATAGACTCAAGCCAGCTTACTGTAATCTGATACATGCTATATTGGAAAATTTGCCATTTCTTTCACTTACATGTCTTTGAATATTCTTAAATTGTCCTAAACCCATAGGCATTGTTTTATGAGACAGTAGAGTATATTAAAATATTAATTTTTATTTTCCCTTTTTTTTCCAGCAGGTAGACAGCTCCTTATTTTTTTTCATGCTTCAAGGTGTTTTTGTAGGACCAAAAGTAAAGCCACCTGATATGGTTTGGCTGTATCCCCACCCAAATCTCGAATCGTAGCTACCATAATTCCCACATGTCGTGGGAGATAATTGAATCATGGGGCCGTTTCTTAAATACTGTTCTTGTGATAGTAAACATGTCTCACAAGATCAGATGGTGTTTTAAGCAGTTTCCCTTTGCTTGGCTCTCATACTGTCTTGCCTGTCACCGGGTAAGATGTGCCTTTTGCTTTCCACCATGATTGTGAGGCTTCCCCAGCTATGTGGAACTATGAGTCCATTAAACCTCTTTTTATTTATAAATTACCTAGTGTCAGGTATGTCATTATCAGCAGTGTGAAACAGACTAATATACCACCTAAAGTCTGTTTTTTCATGCCTTTTGTAAGGGCTTAAATTCTTTATAGGAAAGATGTTGGTGTTATTGAAAAGGGAGGAGGAAATGGGCTACTCAAGAGTGACCAGTGCAAACGTTCTGGATGCTGTAGCACAGAAAATGACGTTTGCAAAACCCTGGGGGATGAAGGAGCCATAATAATGACTGTAATTAAACTCAGTATTGCATTTAAATTTATTTAAAGAGAACACAGTTAATATTTCCTATATAATAGAGTTTGCAGGATGAAATCATACCCTCCCAAGTATTTTCTGTGTTCTGGAGATTATGTGATACTTATTTTAATAGTTTGCATAAATCATTCTACTAAATTGTAAGCCATAAGGGTGAGCTAATGAATAAACTACTATTATGGTTTCGATGCATCCCCCAAAAATTCATGTACTGGAAACTGAACTGCCATTAACAGTATTAAGGGGTGGGGCCTTTTAAAAAGTAATTAGGTTATTAGGGATTTGCCCTAATAAATAGATTAATGACATTACTGAGGAGTGGTTTAGTTATGATAGGAGTAGGATCATGATAAAAGAATAAGTTGGGTCCCATTTCTCTCTCTGTCCTACATGTCCTGTTGCCCTTCTGCCATGTTATAGCACAGTAAGAAGGCCCTCACCAGATGCCAACATCGTGTTCTTTAAATTCCTAGCCTCCAAAACCATAAGCCAAATAAATCTTTCTTTTTTTCTTTTTTTTTTTTAAATAAATTACCCAGTCTGTGGTATTCTGTTATGGCAGCAGAAAATGCACTAAGAAAATTGGTATCAAGGAGTGGGACTGTTGCCATTAAAAAAACAAACAAACAAACAAAAAAACCTGAAAATGAGAAAGCAGCTTCAGAACTAACAAGGAGTAAATGCTAGAAGAATTTGGAGGAGCAGGCTTTAAAAAGCCTATATTGTGGTGAATAGAGTGTTAGGAAAAATTCTGGTGAAGACTCAGAAGAAGACAAATGTAGAAAAGTCTGAATCTTCTTAAAGATTACTTAGATGATTGTGACCAGATTGTTAGTAGAAATATGGACAGTAAAAGCCATTCTGATGAAAACTCTAACAGAAATGAGGAATAAAGAAGTCATCCATTTTATAAAGTAGCAAAGACCTTGGCTGAATTGTTTACTTATTCTAGGACTTTATGGAATGAAGAATGTAAGAGTGATAAACAGGAGAACTATCTAAACTTCAAAGCATTTAGGCTGTTGTGTGGTTACTTTTAATTGCGTGTAGTAAAACATGAAAGAAATGAATAACTTAAAGACAGAATTTATAATTAAAAAGAAGGCAGAGTGGAAAGCATGAGAATTCATAGCTTGTCCACGTAACGAGTAAAAAGACAGCTTTAGGAGATCAAACCAAGGGATTGGCCAAATGACTATTTGTTAAAGAGATTGCCATGGGTTGAGGGAGCCAGTTGCTATTTCTCAACACAATGAAAGACACAACCCAAAGGCATTTCAGATATCTGTCTATGAGACTGCTTTTCCTACCACAAGCCCATAGCTCTAGAAAGGCAAATTGATTTTGGCGAGGTGCCCTCTACAGACTATTCCTCTGTTCCACATGTTTCAGCACAGCACTCCTCAGCCACCCCAGCTGTAACTCAAGTGGGCCCAGGTGCAACTTCACCTATAGCTCCAGAAGGTACAAGCTGTAAACTGTGGTGGCACCCACAAGATGCTAATTCTGCAGGTGTTTGAAATGCAAGAGTTGTGGGAATATGCTTATCTCCACCTAGATTTCACGTGGCAGATAGCCTGGAAGCCCAGGCTGAAACCTACCGTAGGGCAGAGCCACCATAGAGTTTCCGTTAGGATAATGTCTGGTGAAGCTACAGGAGTAGGAGTAGGATCACTTATGGACTTCAGAATTATAGAGCTACCAGCAAGCTACTCCAGCTTGGGAAGGAGCAGAAATGTGACTCCAACTCAAGAAAGCTGAAGTGTGTGCTGAGCCTAGCAAAGCCATGGAGGCTGGGTTGTCTGAAGACTTCAGGTGCAATCCCCACTCCAGTATATCAAGGAATTATGACATGAAGCCAAAGGAGATTATTTTCCAGCTTTAAGACTTAATGTTATTTTCTCTGTTGGGTTTTTAACTTAGTTGAGACAAGTTAGTCCTCTTTTCTTTTTTCTTTTTAAGAGAGTATTTTTTTAAATTATACTTTAGGTTCTAGGATACATGTGCAGAACATGCAGGTTTGTTACATGATTATACATGTGCCATGGTGATTTGCTGCATCCGTCACCCCATCATCTACATTAGGTATTTCTCCTAGTGCTATCCCTCCCGCAGCCCTCCATCTCCTGACAGGCCCCGGTGCGTGATGTTCCCCTCCCTGAGTCCATGTATTCTCACTGTTCAACCCCCACTTATGAGTGAGAACATGCAGTGTTTGCTTTTCTGTTCTTGGGTTAGTTTGCTGAGAATGATGGTTTCCAGCTTCATCCATGTCCCTGCAAAGGAGTGAGTCATCTTTTCTTACCTATTTCTCCCTTTTGGAATGGTAACGTCTACTCTATGCTTGTCTTACCATTGTATTTTGGAAGTTGATAACTTATTTTGATTTCACAAGCTCACAGCTTGAGGGAATTTGTCTCAGAATAAATCCTGTCTCAAGTTTCACATGTAACTGGTTTTAATGAGATTGAGGACTTAGGTTTTTTCAGATGCTGTTGAAATGAATTAAGATGTCTGGGACTAAGGGGATAAAATGAATGTATCTTGTATGTGAGAAAGACATTAATTTTAGGGTCCAGATGTGGAATGCTATAGTTTGAATATGTTCCCCAAAAGTTTGTGTATTGGAATTTTAATTGCCATTGTAACAGTATTAAGAGGTGGGGCTTTTAGTAGGTGATTACGTCATAGGAGCTTTGCTCTCAGGAATTGATTAGTGCCATTGTCATGGTACTGGGTTAGTTATTGTGGAAATAGGCTCTAGATGCAAGGATGAATTTGACCTCATTTCTTTCTGTCTTGTGTGCCCTCTTGCCCTTCTGCCATGTTGTAATTCAGGTTCCCACCAGATGCCAACATCATGCTCTTGGACTTCCCAACCTCCAGAATGGTGAGCCAAATGAATCTCTCTCATGCGCTTGAAAACAAACTACCTAGCCTGTGGTATTCTGTTGTAGCAGCAGAAAATGGACGAAGCCTGCTACTGCTTGAAGCTGAGAGCCTCAAATCCCTGGTTTTGTGCTCTGCTTTGTAATGCTAGGATTGAGACTCGATAGCCACATACATGCTTTGCCCTACTGATTTCGCTTTTAGGTTCTGTCTGTAGGGAAACTAGGAGATGGAAGACTAGAAAAAAAAGAAAAGATACTTACCTTTTGATTGTCCTCCTGTTTTTGTAAGTGCTACCCTAACAACACCTCTGCCTTTCAAATATGCCAGGAAATTCTAGTAGGAGCACTTGATGTGAGTTTGTAGTCTTCTCACTTAAAAAACCAACAGCAGTTTGCCTTCTCAGATTCTAGCACCAGCCAGCCAACCCTTTTCATAGATCTGATTATGAGCCACGCACATCTCTTCTGCTGAGCTGAGAGACTCTAGTACCTTCAGGCTGACCCTTCCTTAAAGGTCTCAGTTTCAGATCTATGGTTCCTACCTCCAAGATTTTAATTTTTTAAAATTCCACCCTTTTCCCTCTAATTTTCCAATCCCAGGGATAAAAGCTATGTCCTACTGCCTTTGTGATAGCCAAGCATCTCATTGATGACTTTTCAGTTTTTTTTTTTTTTTGTGAGCCCCAGTGCTGGGTGCTGCCCCTCCCCGCAGGAGCTCAAATTCAGTTTTTTTTTTTTTTTTTTTTTTTTTTTTTTTAAATACAGTAGTCTCCCCTTTCTGTGCTTTTGCTTTCCATGGTTTCAGTTACCTATGGTCAGGCATGGAAAAATTCCAGAAACAAACAGTTCATAAGTTTTAAGTTGTGTGCCATTCTGGAAAACATAATGAAATATTGTGCTTTGTCCCATCTGGAATGTGAATCATCTGTTTGTCTAGCATATGCGGGCTGTATATCCTACTTGCCCATTGGTCATTGATATCACCTGCTCCAAACTTCCAGCCATCAACGTTACTTGGCTTGTTGATGATCCAGAAGCTGATTCATCTTCTGGTGTATTTCCAAGGTTAATAGTAGCCTAATGTTACATAACAGTGCCTACATCATTCGCCTTACTTTATCTCATCATTTAGGAATTGTATTATCTCACATCTTCCCCAAACGGCAAGTACAGTCCAATAAGATATTTAGAGAGACGACATTTATGTAACTTTTATTACCGTATATTGTTATAATTATTCCATTTTATTATTATCAATCTTTTACTGTGTCTGATTTATAATCTTTATCATAGGTATTTACATATAGGAGAAAACATAGTATATGTATTGTTTGGTACTCTCTGTGGTTTCAGGAATCCACTAGGGATCTTAAAATGTATTCCCCACATGTAAGGGAGAATTATCATAGCTAGTTAATTGTTCTGTACATTCTGTATATAACATTTTTCCCTGTTAAAGTAACTTACATGATTTCTATCTCCTGACTAGACCTTGAGGACACAAGGTAATTTTTCTTGCTCGTGCCACTTTTGCTTCAGATACTAGAATGACATCTTGGACTTAATATGTGCTTAGTAAATATGTCTTAGTTTGATTTAATTTGATGCCACAGTATAGCATGAGGGTAGTCTTTAAAGCACGGTGGTAAAGACCAGGGGCTTTGGAATTTGACAGACATGGGTTCAAATCTCAGTTCTGCAACTTAGTAGCTGTACTGCTTTAGGCAAGTTATTTAATCCTTCTAAGCCTTAATTTTGTTATCTATAAAATGAATATAACAAAATATTCACCTCATGATGTTGCAGTAAACATCAAATGGGCCACTCTATGAAAAACTCTGAGCACCTGGTAAGTGTTCCATAAGTGTTAGTTATTATTATTGCTACAAAGGGGATCAAATTCAGAGGAAGAAGGAAAATGACTTTGCAAATTGTACAGCATTCAAGAAAAGTGAGAGAAAGCAAGAAACGAGGAAAAGTTAGGAAAACAAAAAAGCTGAGTGTGTGTATGGGGGCTGTTAACGGATGGATGTTAATACAGGGAGGAAAGTGAGTAAATGGTAAAGGTACCTGAATTGATTTTTAATAAAATATGTAATCATGTATTGAACTATAGTATAGTTCATGCTGTCATTTGTCCACTTAGAATAAAATCATGACTAGTCACAATGATGTTTCCTTTACTCAGTTCAAGATAACTGAATTTCTGAATATCAAATATTTGTTCATATTTAACTACTTCTGTTGGAAATATTCCTTAAAAAGATTACATAGTCCATTACCTTCTTTTATTCTTTCCACTGCTCTATACTTTAGAAGAGAAATGTTATTTTCTACTTTGATGGCACGTCAAATGTTTCTTCTTATCTCTTCCTAAAAATGCTTCCTTTTTTTTCTATTGAATTTAAAAGTCCATGCCCTTACACATGGATCTTGTAACACTTCTGTCACATCCCTAAATGGTATTGTAAAAGCAGAAAACTCATTTGCTCAAGCTGAGATTCAATTTTTTGGGAATGACAGACTGCAATTTGCCTACAGGTTTGTGAACCAATAATTGGACTGAGCTCATATCATATGATCTTTTTCCTGGTATATTTTCTAGTATTTGTATGTTATGCTGAATGCCATGTATAAATCAGTCAATGCCTATAAAATGCATGCTGGTGAGATTGAAAACAATACTTCAGGTCTTCAGGTCTTCAGAGGAGGTCTCATATAGACCAAATTACTCCCTATATGTTGTCTTTGACAAATAAGTCAGTAGGGATGACATTAACTTGAGCTTACCTGTAAGCACTGCTCTGCTTTGAGAAAAAAAAGTCACTATATTTGCCACAACATTCACATGTACACCATTTGTGTTGGTCACCATGAATATTGTACAGATTTATTTAACCCTATACTGAGTAGTTCCAGGGGGCTATGATGTATAAAGACAAGGTAGAATTGTGAGAACAGACATAAAAATCAAAAATAAAATTCAACTCATATTTATTTGTACAGCAATATGGATCAATGTATGTATGTACACATATACATATTAAGTGTACAAATATATGTGTGTATATCACATACACAGATGTTTCTTTAACTTTCTCCAGTTTTTGTTTCCAAGGGCTTCATGATCTCCTTTCTCCCTATCTGCCCATTAACCACTTCTCTCTGTTGCAATCTACTGTATCCTACTGGGGAAAAAATGAGCAAAATTACCCTAATGGCTGTGGGTTCTAAGAAATTAAAATCAAAGATGGAGCTTCCTTTTGGTTACAATCCTAGTGCCTGTATAAGTAAGGGAAACATTAAAATGATGTCTGTGTTTGTGTCACAGAAGAAGAGAGAAATATATGTGGGGTGTGTGTGTGTGTGTGTGTGTGTGTGTGTGTGAGAGAGAGAGAGAGAGAGAGAGAGAGAGAGATTGCTAGCTAATGGTCACAGCAGAAGACTGTTAGAGGTATCAGGGCAACATGAAGTGGGTATCAAGATGCAAAGAGCCAGTAAAGATATAAGAATAAGTAAATTAGAAAGTTTGAACAAAAGTCAGCTTAGTTAAATATAAGTGATAGTGTCAGTGACTTTGGCTGGTCATTTATGGGTATAGAGGATAAATTTGTATTGATGGACATGAACAGTTTAAAGGGCTTGGGACAGAGCAGGCAGCAATTGCCAGTCTGTCTGTCTTGAGACCCCCAAATTCCTTTTCCTTAACTTTTTCTGCTATAGTCTGTTAGGCCTTAAAAATCCAGGCAAAAACACTGTTAGCCTGCTGTTCACATTAAAGTTAAACAGTTGTGAATCCACAAGTGGTTTGATGTGTATAATAGATTCCTGAAGATTGCTATTCATGTTCTTTTGGGAGAGTAAAGGTTTTTGTGTATGTAACTGATTTAAAAAATAGATTTAAAATAGTAGTTTTAGCTTATTAAAAATTTTATCTGTAAATTATAACAACCAAATATTCCACTAGAATTAAATTAAGTATTATAAATTCACAGTAAACGCTCTGCACTGACCAAGGGGTTAAAAAATTAATATGTTAATTAAAAAATCAAAAGGTAAACTAGAAGACAATAAAAAAATTTGCCTGCACTTACATAAAAATTATTAGAAGTGTATTTCCCAATTAAGAAGTTTTTTGTCTTTGTTCTGAATATAGATTTCTCGTTCCCTTTGGTTCTGCCAAAATCTCTTCTTAATAAATTATATTTTATGTATTAATAAATTTAAAGGACATCACTGAGGGGCCTATCATATGCCAGAATCATTCTAGCCTTAGACAATAGGGTGGTAAACAACACAGAAATGATCTTTTTCCTCCTGGAACTTTCAGTGGAGGAGACAAAAAATGAGTGAGAAATCCAAGGAATATGTCCTATGTTTTCAAAAGAAGTTCTCAAGAAAAACTGAAAAAGAAAATGGAGAGCAAACATCTGGGAGTACATTACATGTGGTGATGAGTTAAGCTTCTTTTAGTAGGTGGCCTTTGATTACTGCTGAATGCAAAAAATGAATCATGTAAGGATCCAGGCCTCCCAGATAACACCAAGTTACAGAATTTGAGACAAAATGTGCTGCCATGTTCAGTGAAGAGCAAGAAAACCTTAGCAAAGATAAAGTGAGGAAAGGGAAAATGGTAGAAGGTAAAGTTGGATAGGTGTTTCAGTTATCTATTGTTACCCATTATGCACAATTAATATCTGGAAGCAGCAACCATGTGTTTGGTCACAATTCTGCAGTTTGGGCTGGGCTCAGCTAAATGGTTTTCTATTTATAGTGTGTAGGCTGCAATCATCTGGTGGCTTGATTGGAGCCAATGACCTAAGATGATCTTACTCACATATCTGATGGTTGGTCCCTGGCTCTTAGCTGCTTATGTATCCCCAGTCAGAGTTGCTTTACATAGTAGTGTCAGTATTCTAAGAGAATAAGCCCTAATTCCCAAGTACATAACATGCTTCTGCTTGCATCACGTTTGCTGACGTCCTAAACAGCAAATGAATCACATAGTCAGGTATAGGATCAAGGTGGGAAGAGATGTCAAGAGGGTTAGAATACTGCAAAGCATGAACCATTGGGGGTTATATGTATGAAATATACCACAGAAGGTGGGAAGGAGCCAAGTGATCTTATTTTTCCTTATATCATTACTCTTTTTATATTTTTTCTCTTCATTTATTCATGCTCTGGACTGAGCATAAATCTATAGTTGTTCCAAGAGCTCAGATATTTATTTGCAATTTTTTCCTTTTTCATTTTTTAAATGTTTATGGGTACATAGTGGGTATATATTTATGGGTTACATGCGATGTTTTGATATAGGCATGTAATATGAAATAAACACATCATGGGGAATGGGATATCTATCCCCTTAAGCACCTATCCTTTGAGTCACCAACAATCCAGTTACACTCTTTAAGTTATGTTAAGATGGACAATTGAATTATTTTTGACTATAGTTATTCTATTGTACTATCAAATAGTAGGTTTTATTCATTCTTTATCATCATTTTTTTGTGCCCGTTAGCCATCACCACTTACTTCACCATCTCTTTGCTACTTTTCTCAGTCTCTGATAACCATCCTTCTACTCTCTATGTCTGTGAGTTCAAGTGTTTTGATTTTAAGATCTCACAAATAAGTGAGACCATGCAGTGCTGCTTTTTCTATGCCTGCGTTGTTTCACTTAACATAGTGCTCTCCAGTTCCATGCATGCTGTTGCAAATGACTAGATCTCATTTTTTATGATGGAATTATACTCCATTGTGTATATTTACCATATCTTCTTTACCCATTCATCTGTTGATGGACACGTAGGTTGCTTCTCAATTTAGCTATTGTAAACGGTGCGGCAGTAAACACAGGAGTGCAGACATCCCTTTGAAACACCGATTCCTCTTCTTTTGGGTGTACGCCCACAAGTGGCATTGCTGGATCATGTGGTATTCTATTTTTAGTTTGTTAAGGAACCTTTAAACTGTTTTTCATGGGGTTGTCCTGATTTACATTTCCACCAACACTATATGAGAATTTATTTTTTCTCCATACCCTTGCCAGCATTTGTCATTGCTTGTCTTTTAAATATAAGCCATTTTACAGGGTTGAGATGATATCTCATTGTAGTTTAACTTGCATTTCTCTGATGCTCAATGATGTTGAGCACATTTTCATATACTGTTTGATAACTGTACACCTTCTTTTGAGAAATGTCTATTCAAATTTTTTGCCCATTTTAATAAGATTTTGAGATTTATTTCCTAGTTTTTCAGCTCCTTACATATGCTGGTTATTAATCCTTTGTCATATGGATAGTTTGTAAATATTCTCTCCCATTCAGTAGGTTGTCTCTTCACTTTCTTCATTGTTTCCTTTGCTGTGCAGACACTTTTTAAATTGATGTGATCCCATTTTTCCATTTTTGCATCGATTGCCTATGATTTTTGGGTATTACTCAAGAAATCCTTGCACACTCTGATGTCCTGGAGAGTTTCCACAATGTTTTCTTTTAGTATATTTATAGTTTGAAGTCTTAGATTTAAGTCTTTAACCTATTTTGATTTGATTATTGTATATGCACGAGAGATAGGAGTCTAGATTCATTCTTCTGCATATGGACATCCAATTTTCCCTGCACCTCTTATTGAGGAGATTGTTCTTGCTCAAGTACATGTACTGGGCATCTTTGTGGAAAATGGATTTACTGTAGATGTATGCAATTGTTTCTGGATTCTCTATGTTCTTCCATTAATCTATGTGTCTCTTTTTATCCTAGTACCACTGTAGTATAATTTGAAGTCAGGTAATGTGATTCCTTCAGTTTATTCTTTTTGCTAAGAACAGATTTAGCTATTTTGGGTCTTTAGTGGTTTAATATAAATTTTAGCTTTCTCTTCTAATTTGGTGAAGAATTTCATTGGTATTTGATTAGTATTACATAGATTCTGTAGATTGCTTTGGGAAGTGTAGATATTTTAACAATTGATTCTTTCAATCCATAAACAGAGGATGTTTTCTGATTTTTTAGTGTCTTCTTCTTGAATTTCTTTTATCAATGTGTTATGGTTTTCATTATAGAGATCTTTTACTTCCTTGATATTAAGTTAATTATTAGGTTTTTAATTTTATGTGTGGCTACTGTAAATGGGATTTTTAATTTTTTTCAGTTTGTTCACTGTTGGCATATGTATTTTTGTATTTTGAATTTTTATCTTGCAACTTTACTAAATTTGTTTATCAGTATAGTTTTTCTCTAAGGTCTTTAGGTTTTTTTCCAAATACAAGATTATATCATTTGCCAACAAGAATAATTTGACTTCTTCCTTTCCAATTTGGATGCTCTTTATATCTTTCTCTTGTCTGATTGCTCTGGCTTGAACTCCCAGTACTACATTAAAAACAGTGGTGTAATTGGGTATCCTTGTTATGTTTCAGATCTTAGAAGAAAGGCTTTCAGCTTTTCCTCCTTCAGTATACTAACTGTGGGTTTGACATATATATATTGCTGTTATTACACTGAGGTATATTGCTTCCACCGATTTTTTGAGGGGTTTTAACATAAAGGGGTATTGACTTTTAGGACATGTCTTTTCAGCATTACTAAAAATGATTTTACATTTTACCATATAATTTTTATCCTTCATTATATTCACATAATGTATCACATTGACTGATCTGTACATATTGAACCATCCTTGCATCCCCAGGATGAATTCCATTTAATTATGATGTATGACATTTGTAATATATTGTTGAATTTTATTTGCTAATATTTTGTTGAGGATTTTTGCATCAGTGTTCACCAGAGATATTGGCCTATAGTTTCCTTTTTGAAATGTGCTTCTGCCTGGTTTTGGTTTCAAGGTAATACCTCATAAAATGAGTTTGGAAGTATTCTCTCCTCCTCTATATTTTTGAATAGCTTGAGTAGGCTTGGTATTAATTCTTCTTCAAATGTTTGGTAAAATTCAGCAGTGAAGCCATCAGGTCTCAAGCTTTTCTTTTCTGGGAGACTTTTTATTGTGGCTTCTACCTTGTTACTTTTTATTTGTCTGTTCAAGATTTGAATTTCTTTCTTGTTCAATCTTGGCAGATTGTATGCATCGAGGAATTTGTTCATTTCTTCTTGAGTTTCCAATTTATTGACATATAGTTGCACGCAGTAGCCACTAATAATCCTTTGAATTTCTGCATTATCAATTATAATGTCTCATTTTTCATTACTGATTTTATTTATTTGAATAGTCTTTTTTCTCCTTAGTCTGGCTAAAGGTTTGCCCATTCTTTTAAACTTTTCAAAAATATCAACTTTTTGTTTCACTGATCTTTTGTATTTTTTTACTTCATTTTTATTTATTTCTATTTTGATCTTTATTATTTCTTTTCTTCTATTTATTTTGGTTTTGATTTGCTATTGCTTTTCTAGTTCTGTGAGATACATTGTATGTTGTTTATTTAAAATTTTTCCTCTTTTTTGATATAGGCAGTTATAGCTATAAACTTCCCCTTAGTAGTGCTATTTTGGTATATTGTCTTTACATTATCATTTGTTTAAAAAATTTTTCGGAGAGAGATCCAAGATGGCCGATCACTAGCAGCTCAGGATTGCAGCTCCCAGTAAAAGCGCAAAGAGCCAGTGGATGCCACACTTACCAATAAATTTTCGCTGCCCACGGACCAGGACATTCCCAGTGGAGGAGCCCCAC
>CAUYQU010094130.1:0-10766 GCA_963574635.1 Cheracebus regulus | reverse complement strand
TACAGGAGCACCCAGATACATAGGGCAAGTTCTTAATGACTTACAAAGAGACTTAGACTCCCACACAATAAGAGTGGGAGACTTTAACATTACACTGTCAATATTACACAGATCAACGAGATAGAAAATTAACAAGGATATACAGGACTTGAACTCAGACCTGGAACAAGTAAACTTAACAAATACCTACAGAACTCTCCACCCCAAATCCACAAAACATACATTTTTCTCAGTATCACATTATACCTATTTTAAAAGTGACCACATAATTGGAAGTAAATCACTGCTCAGCAATTGCATAGCATTTCACAGGTTTAAATAAAATATTGGCTGGCTGCTTGTTTGTTACTTTCATCCCCTATTCTTTCCTGTCTCCATTGTTAAGCACAATTATTGGCATAAAAGAGGTTTTTAATACCCATTTTTAGATTGCATTCCAGCCTGGGCAATAAAACAAGAATCGCATTCTCTCTCCCTCTTTCTCTTCCTCTTTCTTTCATTCTTTTCTTTCTTTCTTTTGCTCTTTCTTTCTCCTTTTCTTTTTCTTTCTTAAAAAAAAAAAAAAAGCAGGGATGCTGAAACCAGACTGCCTGGGTTCACATGCTGGCTCTACACTGACCAGCATGAGATCATGGGAAAATCATTTACTTTCTTTTCATGCCCCAGTTTTCTCACCTTTATGTTTTGTAAAATAGGGATAATAATAGAGTCTAGCTTATAGGGTTGTTGTATGGATCAGATGAGATAATACATTTTAGGATAGTTCCCTAAAATGTCCTGTACTCTTAGGATAATTTAGGTGCTAAATAAGTGTTATTTATTATATTATATCATCCCAGAACCTGGAAGAACTGCTGCTCGGGTCCATTCAAATCCACCAGAATCTGGGCCCACTTATGGAGGGATACTTTCATCCTAACAACAAAATGCCCGGAGAACTTGAGACCTAAGGATTTATAACATATAAGTGTACATGAACATTTAAAATGTGATCAGAAGGAAGCTTAACCAGGCTGCTGGATCACTGCCATTTAGTTGAAGCACAGTAAAAATGCAACATTCAAACAAGTAAATGGCAGCTGGCAACTAGCCAATCACATGTTTGCAGTGGAGTGGGAAGGAGGAACAATCTTAGGAAACAGGGATGGCCAGATAGAGCTACATTTACAATAATGCATTGCCAAAGATGATGGTCTGACCTTTTCACAAATTCTTCAAAGAGGATGCGGTGGGAATAGCCCTGGCGGCGGATGCTGACTGTCTCCAGAATCCCCGTGGAGCGGAGCTGGGCCAGCACCCTCTCTTGGGAGAACTTCAGGGCTTCTCGGTCATCATTGGGTTTAATGCAGCGCACAAAGTGGGGCTGCCCAACCACCATTTTGGAGAGCAGGTCCATCAGAGAATACTACCAGGGAAAAAAAATCCACAAGGAATGAGGTTACCACCAACACAATGGATAATTACAACACAGGCCTGCAGAAGCCTCTAGAGCAGTTTGAGGCTCACAGACTTTTTTGAGGCAGAACATGAAATTGGCAATAGAAGATGATAATATAAGTTCTACTTATAGTCATCTGCAGATTAAAAAACATTCCTTAAACATCACCCAGTGCTAAGCAATATCCCATGTGGCAGAAACTTAGCTAAGAACATGCTCTAGGGTATCCTATAATTCCATTGCCAGAACCAGAATGCTTGTCGCTGATATTCTAAGGTGATGTTCCACAATCTGTATCTATAATTTAAAATGTCTGGCTTTTGAGGAAGGGGCCAATTGCTTCTTCAGCCTAAGAACCACCAGATAGTCTAAACAAATCCTACTGATATGATTGGTAATAAGGTAGTGGAACAGAAAAGGAAAATACAAAAACAAGGCAAAGAAAATAAGAGAAGTATGCACAAAGGAGATTATGGTGACTATCAACTAATATATATCAAGCAGCTGGTACAGGGCTCTCATAGCAAGAGGGGAGGAAGGACATGGAAAATGAGAGGGGTGCTTGTGAAGGGGGCCTCAGTTGTTCTTCGGGGGCATCTGTTGCTGGAGCTCTTCTGGGGACACCTTCAGAGGCTATTATAAGCCAAAGGAAACCAGTTCCATTATTTCATAGTCACTGCCCTCACAGATCAAAATTGGTGTTACTTAGCTTACCAATGTAACTTATTTTCCAGGTTTAGCATTTGGGAACTGCTATTTCGAGAACACCAAACCGGTTGTTACAGGTATATTTCTGAAAAACCATAAGCCAGAGTCTTTTCTGCTGATAGGGGGCCCTAAAATCTTAAGGATCACTTCACAGAATAAATAGAGCCACTAAATCCAGTGGGAAAACATACACAGACACCAAGGGTTACTAGGAGGAGGATACAGTTTGGATTATGTTTCCTCCGTATCTCATGTTGAAATGTGACCTCCAATGTTGGTGATGGGCCTACTGGAGGTGTTTGGGTCATGGTCATAGGGGCAGATCCCTCATGAGTGGGAGGTGTTTGGGTTATGAGGGCAAATCCCTCATGAATAGCTTGGTGCTGTCTTCACGGCAATCAGTGAATTCTTACTCTATTAGTTCATGCAAAAGCTGGTTGTTGAAAAGAGTCTGGGATCCCCTCTCTGTCTTGCTCCCTCTCCATTCCGCCCTCTCTTGTCATACAACATGCCTGCTCCATGAGTAAAAGCTTCCTGAGGCCTCACCAGAAGCTGAGTAGATGCTGGTACCACACTTGTACCACTTGCAGAACTGTGAGCCAAATATACCTCTTTTCTTTATAAATTATCCAGTCTTGGCTGGGAATGGTGGCTCATTCCTGTAATCCTAGCACTCTGGGAGGCTGAGGTGGGCGGATCACCTAAAGTCAGGAGTTTAAGACCAGCCTAGCCAACACGGTGAAACCCCATCTCTACTAAAAATATAAAAAAATTTGCTGGTCATGGTGGCACATGCCTGTAGACCCAGCTACATGGGAGGCTGAGGCAGAAGAATTGCTTGAACCCAGGAGACGGAGGTTGCAGTGAGCTGAGATTGTATCACTGCACTCCAGTCTGAGTGACAGAACGAAACTCTGTCTAAAAAAAAAAAAATCCAGTCTCAGGTATTCCTTCATGGCAACTTAAAATGGACTAACAGATGAGGCTAGATCCACTAAAGGGGATAGGACCAGGTGTGTCTCAATATAAGAAATAAGTAGCAATTAGAAATAACCAGACATCAGAATGATGAGGCAAGGGCCCAACTGCCGCAGACGCTATAGCACAACTCACTGCATGGATGGAGTACTGGATTCAAAGGGCTGGGGCCCCTGTAATTCATACCCTGAGCCCAATTCTAGCCTGCCTGTGAGGCACAGTTGGCTAGGTTGGATTTCTGCACTTTAGATCCTTGCACCTGCTAGCCTTCCATGGAGCCTTCTATCCAGAGTGCTGGCTCCCAAGTCCTGCCCTTCAGCTGGCCTTCCAGCTTTCCTCCCACCTGACCTCTCATCCTGCCAAGCCCTCTCCTGTGTCAACCCCATCTTACTACCTCATTCTGTTGTCCCTGAGATCAGTTCTAAATTTGATCTAACAACATTTCTTTTTTTTTCTTTTTTAGATGGAACTGATATTTTGAGAATACCAAGGAACAACTGAGCCCCGCTTCACAAGCACCCCTCTGATTTTCCATGTCCTTCCTCCCCTTTTGCTATGAGAGCACTGTAACAACTGCTTGGTATATATTAGTTGATAGACACCATAGTCTTCGTTTTGCATACTTACTTGATTTCCGTTGCCTTGATTTTGTATTTTTCTTTTCTGTTTCACTACCTTATTACCAGGCGTATCGGTAGCAATTCTCCTGCCTCAGTTTCCAGAGTAGCTGAGATTACAGGTGTCCGCCACCATGCCTGACTAATTTTTGCATTTTTAGTACATATGGCGTTTTACCATGTTGGCCAGGCTGGTCTCGACCTCTTGAGCACAGGTGATCCGCCTGCCTCAGCCTCCCAAAGTGCTGGGATTACAGGTGTCAGTCACTGTGCTCAGCCTAACAGCATTTTTACTGTGAAACTATCTGAACCATAGCTCCCAGTGGTACATGACCCCTAAGGGCCTTCCAACTCTAATGCTTTATAATTTGAAGTCAAACAAATCTGTGCAAATTGCTGGAAGAGTGTATGCGTCTTATCTTTGCTGTATAACATACATTTAAGAGAGCCCTTCTAGAGACCAGGTCTTTATCCAAAGGAGGCATTTAACTGGATGAAGTATCAGAAATTGGGGTGGCAGAAATGGAAAATAATAGGGCTCAGACAAATAAGTTTTACAATGGGTCAATTCAATCTAGGAAAATAAAGTCAATGAGAAGACAGGTCCTCTCAGTCTCTGAACTTGATAAGCTGTCTTCTGGAACTTTAACTACTTTACTATTCAGTGTGCTAGAAAAGCGGCTGCCTCTAATAGCGTTAAGACCAAGCAGCAGCTCAAATGCTAACAGAATCAGCCATTTAATGGGCAGGATTCTGTGCCCAGTGTTCTCTTCCTGCTCTGCTTCTACCACTTCCCCAGCCCAATCTTTCCTGACTCTGCGCTTTGCCCTTGTTTCAATGACTCTATCTGGGCATCTCATAAGAAGGCTTGGAGAGTCCTTTTTGGACGTAGGCATAATGGAGATCAAGAAGACTCCATACCCGGAAGTAAGAAGCCACGGTTTGCCTCTTCATGTTGGTGGTTTCTTCTGGATGCCGTATCACCTCCAGAGTGTCCACCTGGAAGCATAGGTGCAGGGAAGTGATTAGAGATCTAGGCACTTAACTCATGCTCCATGTTTTTCTAAATCTGAAAGCCTGTTTGGTCAAATATCTGGGGGGCCATGGTATTTAGGATACAATAGTGTATACTGTGGGGGGAATTTTTCAAAACATAGAAACAAAAGGATATGCATTGTTCTACTCATTTGACAACAATATCTTACCCTGTAAAAAACCATATGGTCTCAGTGTAAACCCCTGTTATTTCTATACTTGTCCATCTTCTAATGAACTCCTGTTAAATTCTCTAGTAAGGTCACATGAGACCAAACTATTGCTTAAAAGGAAACTGGGCAAAGGCACCTGAGGCCAAATGATTATAAAGACACGATGGTCCCAAAGCCCAGCTTGTACTGCAGGGAATTAGGCCAGCACCAGTCGCCTTCCATGTCATCAGACTCTAATGCTGCAACACTCCTCCTACCTCCCACAGTTCCCATGTGCTCACTGCAGACAGGAGCTCAGGCACCAAATCACCCAGGAACCCAACGGAATGCACCTATTCTCAACACCTATCCCAACTACCTGGGCTGACTGGAAGGAATTTATTGATGAAAACAATTGTAGGGACTGCCTGCAAGCAGCCTGTGTTTTGATATTATAATGCAATGACAAAAATTCTGCTTTGATTTGCAGAGTGCATGAGTGGCATTTAGCTCTGGCCTTGCCGTGGCAGCTTCCCATCTGCTCTGAACAGGTGGTAAGGGTACAAAGCAGAAATGTTTGAAACAGAAGACGCTGCTGTCAGCATGTGGGTTAGGCTGGGTGTACCGCCTTCCAGGCAGCCACCTTCCCATGGGGTGAGGATGTCTGCAGCCTTGTTCAATGAAAGTGAAAAACTGGTGCTAAAAGGGATGGGACTTAGGAGGGGTGGATAAAGAAGCTTACCTAAAGGAGTATGTAGGAGACTGTGTGCAAAATGGAAGGAAATGCTTCCATTGGGAAGGATAAAGAAAATAGGTTTATTTAAGAAGGGGAGCTAAGTTTTTTAAACCTAGAAAAGCAACCTAAACAGTGGGCAGGTCTATGACCTCAGAGACAGTGCAGCTTTATTTTAATGGGCTGCCCGGCAAATGCCATCAGTCCATTCACAGGCAGCTGAAACAATTATACAACTACCTGTAGGTTTGACTTTTTACTATTTTCTAATGAGAAAGGAGGAAAGGAAAGCTCCTGGGTTTAGAAAGGAAAGAGAATAAAGAGAAAACATAACACATCTGCCCCACCTGCAAAGCATATTACACTCTCCCCACTGTCACCAGATGGGTCCACTCTGGAGCTTTCTTTCCCCTTCTCATCCTGATTTGAGTATAGAACTCAGAGCTGGTGAGGTTTGGGGCAAACTAATCAGGTCTGAAGAAAAGGTCTTGGCTAGGGTCAGCCTTTGGGTGAATTGTAAATTCTGGATTTTCTTCAACTTTTTTCTCTTTATTTTCTTCTTCTACCCCTGACCCCATCTGACCTATACACACACACACCCCACTTTGGGAATTTCTCCACCACTTCTTTTTTCTTTGAGACAGAGTTTCATCCTTATTGCCTAGACTGTAGTGCAATGGCGCAATCTTGGCTCACTGCAACCTCCCTCTCCGGGGTTCAAGAAATTCTCCTGCCTCTGTCTTGGGAGTAGCTGGGGTTACAGGCACACACCACCACACCAGGCTAATTTTTTTTTTTTTTTTTTTTTTGGTAGAGATGAGGTTTCATCATATTGGCCAGGCTGGTCTTGAACTCCTGACCTCAAGTGCTCCACCCACCTTGGCCTCCCAAAGTGCTGGGATTACAGGCGTGAGCCACTGGCCTGGCCCACCATTTCTTTTTATTAAGAGATCCTCCTTGAAGAAGCACCTCTTGCTTTGAACCTGGCTTTTCCTCCTTCATTTTCTTCCCTTTTTATTAAAATTACCTAGTGAGCACCAGCCCCCCAGGCAGCTGAAAAGCTCATTTATATTTTTCTATTGGTAGATGTTTATGGATTGATCTATTACCCTATCTCAGAACTTATAACAGACCCTTGGCATTTGAGAATTTAACAGTTTAGTGACCAGAAAATCCTTGATGTGTATTAATTCAGCTGAAATACAATTTAAAAGGAATACTCTTGTAAGAAAATTTCACATGTACCCCATAAATCTGTACAGATAAAATATAAATAAACAAAAGGAATAATTTGTATTGTTTTCAAGACCAGCACCAGTTTCCTGCAGCAAATTGGAAAAATGCAGAGTTAAGCATCAATTTGCACTCCAAAAGTTCTAAGGATAGTGGTCAGGAGGGAGCTCCCAGCTAGTGACAGCCCCTGTCTAACCTCACAGCATCTGTGTTTCACAAGACTTTAAATTCTGTCCTTGTAACCACATACAGAGTAACATTTGCAAAGAAAGTAAAAATATATTCTTTGATACATACAACCTGGAAATGTTAATGCTTATCTGTAATTCATCACCCACATATTTAGTACTGTGTTTGACAGAATAAGTGACATGTTATTGGGGCATTTTCTAATTTAAGAATTTAGAAAGGTCTTCAGTTGGCCAGGGGTCTTTTGTATATTTGCACAGCGTAAGGTTCTCCCCAACTTAGAATGGATCTAAAAGAGAGAATTTCTGACAAGGAACAAACCAGAAATTGCTTCTCTCAGCCCTTTAAACTAGACCTCTCTCGGTATCAGGCCTCCCAGGGAACTCCAAAGCCAGACCCACAAATCTAAAACGAAAGGGCTGAGAAGGCTGTTGTGCACCCTAAGAGTTGGTCTTCCTGAGTTAATTTCATTAGTAGTAGCATGATTTAATTTTTTAACAAAAAATGCTTTTTGAAATAACCTGAAAGTGGATTCTATTAGGGCATCATCCAGCAAATACTTCTTCCCAAAAGTGGGGATTTGATAAGGAAAATATTGTCTCCAAAGTATTTATGTATTTTTACCTTAGGAGGAAAAAAGAGCCCAGAAAAGCTTTCCTAGGCTGACTGCTGTTGACATGCTTGGTTGAAATTCTTGCTAGCTATGTGGCCTTGCACTTGTTACACTAATGTGCCATGGAAGCAGGACATTTCAGTCAATGATAAGCTGTATATTACTACAGGAGTCCCATAAATTATAATGTAGCTGAAAAATTCCCATTGCCTAGTAAGGTTATAGCCATCATAATGTCATAGTGCACTTCATTACTCATGTCTTTGTGGTAATTTGGTGTAAAGAAACCTGTGCTGCCAATTTTATCAAAGAATAGCCTGTACGATTATGTACAATACTGCATAATGATAATCAACAACTATGTTACTGGTTTACATATTTATAATACTAGTAATCATTATTTTAACTGGGTGCAGTGTCTCACACCTGTAATCCCAGGGCTTTGGGAGTCTGAGGTGGGTGGTGCACTTGAGGTCAGGAGTTCGAGACCCGCCTGGCCAATAAGGTGAAACCCCATCTCTACTTAAAATAGAAAAATTAGCTAGGCGTGTTGGTGGGCACCTGAAGTCCCAGCTACTCAGGAGGCTGAGGCAGGAGAATTGCTTGAACCCAAGAGGTGCAGGCTGCAGTGAGCCAAGATTATGCCACTGCATTCCAGTCTGTGTGACAGAGCGAGACCCCATCTCAAAAAAAAAAAAAAAAATCATTATTTTAGGGTTTACTCCTTCTACTTACATTAAAAACAAAACAAAACAAAAAGAATGTTAACAGTGAAACAACCTCAGGCAGGTCCTTCAGGAGGTATTCCAGAAGCAGGCATTGCTATCATAGGAGATGATGGCACTATGCATGTTATTGCCCTAAAGACCTTCCAGTGGGACAAGACGTGGAGTTAGTAGAAGACAGTGATATTGATGATCCTGACTCTGTGTAGGCCTAGGCTAATGTATGTGTTGGTGTCTTTGTTTTTAACAAAAAAGTTTTAAAAGTAAAAAATTTGAAGTTTATAAAAATATAAAGAAGATTTTTTTATACAGTTGTACAATGTGTTTGTATTTTAAGCCAAGTGTTATTATAAAAAAAAGAGTCAAAAAGTCTTTTAGACAGACTCGTCCCAAACCATTGTTTGTTTTGCAGACCTTTTTAAGTTCATAAAATTAAAAAGTTAAGGCTGGGCACAGTGGCTCACCCCTGTAATCCCAACACTTTGGGAGGCCGAGGTGGGCAGATCATGAGGTTAAGAGATTGAGACCATTTTCACCAACATGGTAAAACCCCATCTCTACTAAAAAATACAATAATTAGCTGGGCATGGTGGCATGCCTGTAGTCTCAACTACTCAGGAGGCTGAGGCAGGAGAATCGCTTGAATACAGGAAGTGGAGATTGCAGTGAGCTGAGCTCATGCCACTGCACTCCAGCCTGGTGACAGAGAAAGACTCTGTCTCAGATAGATGGATGGATGGATGGATGGATGGATGGATAGATAGATAGATAGATATCAAAAAGTTAAAGTAACATAAGGTTAATTTATCATGGAAGAAAATACATTTTAAATAAATTTAGCATAGCCTAAGTGTACATTATTTATAAGGTCTACAGGAGTGTACAGTGATGTCCCAGGCCTTCATATTCACTCACCACTGTTGTTAAGAACACATAGTTCCTCTTCAAAGGGTTTTGGTTTCTGGTTCTTTCTTCTATTCTACAAAGTAATCTTACCCATTCATCTATCAGTCCTTCCTATGTCTGCTGGGACCAAACACACCCGAGCATTTCCCATCACCTATGTTACCATCCTTTCCATCAAAAGTCCACCCTTGCCCCCTAATGATGCCAACAGTAACCAATCGGAATTAGCCTAGATTGTGCAGTCCAACCCCAGCCCAAAGGGGGAAGACATAGGAACAGGGTCTGCATTAAGGGATTTAAAACTGCTGCTCTCCTTTGTTCTGCGTGCTCTCCCTTGCCTCTGTTTTGCATGCATGAGACGCCCTTCAACAGAAGAAAATTGCCTTGCTGAGAAAACTTTTGCCTGAGTATTGGTTCCACTTTGCAACACCGAGCATTTTTATCTCCAACAATCTGAGGGCTCGTCTGGGATTCCGATTCTCCACTGGGGAAGGGTTCCTGGTCCTCTCCTATGAGAAGACATGCTCCACTGCCTTGCTGTGGTGGCCTCAGGGGTAAAGGAATTAAGACCCACCTGGTGTGACAAATAAACCTGGACTCTCAGCAATGCGGGAAAGAAGATGGTTGCTATTCTAAGTATGCCTTTGGGGTGGCTCATACATTTAGATAAATTTTAAACTGGAAGAGGTCTTCTTAATAGTAAAGGTCAAAACCTTGTTCACAAAGAGTTAATCACCAGAGTATTAAATAACCTTCAGCTGCCAAAAGAAATAACTAATGTCCATGTCCCCGGACACCAGAAAAACCTATCTTTTAAGAGTTGGGAAAATAACAGGCTGGGTGCAGTGGCTCACACCTGTAATCCAGCACTTTGGGAGGCCAAGATGGGCAGATCACAAGGTCAGGAGATGGAGACCATCCTGGCCAACATGGTGAAACCTGTCTTTACTAAAAATGCAAAAAAATTAGCTGGGGGGAGAGATCCAAGATGGCTGATTAGCAACAGCTCAGGAATGTAGCTTCCAGTGAAAGCACAGAGAACAAGTGGACGCCACACTTTCCGATGAATTTTTGTTGCCCACAGACCGGGAGATTCCTGGCAGAGGAGCCACACGGGTCGCCAGCATGACTCTTTTGGCCAGCATGGCTGTTTAGCCAGTGCGGCTGTTTAGCCGGTGCCCCAGCGCAGTGCTTCTCAGTGCGGAGTATATGGACGGACGGGCTCGGCTGGTCCCATCCCCACAAGGAAAACAGCAATTGGAAGCGCTGAGGACTGAGAGTTTCACAGTAAGCACAGCGAACCCGGGAAGGTCCGGCTCTGTGGGGAACGGGCATCTGCCAAAGGAAAACTAAAAAACAGAAAAATCTTCATCACCAGGTGGAGAGAGATACAAGATGGCCGTGCAGCAGCAGCTCAGGATTGTAGCTCCCAGTGAAAG
>CAUYQU010094129.1:0-62165 GCA_963574635.1 Cheracebus regulus | reverse complement strand
ATCTTGTCTTCTCGTTTTATTTCATTGAGTTGATCTTCGACCTCTGATATCCTTTCTTCTGCTTGGTCAATTTGGCTGTTGAAACTTGTGCATGCTTCGTGAAGTTCTCGTGTTGTGTTTTTCAGCTCCATCAATTCACTTACATTCCCTCTAAGTTGTCCATTCTTGTTAGCATTTCGTTAAATCTTCTTTCAAGGTTCTTAGTTTCTTTGCATTGGGTTAGAACATGTTCTTTTAGCTCACAGCAGTTTCTTATTGTCCACCTTCTGAAGCCTGATTCTGTCAGTTCATCACATTCATTCTCCATCAGGCCTTGTTCCTTTGCTAATGAGGAGCTGCGATCTCCTGTAGGAGGAGAGGCATTCTGATTTCAGGTGTTCTCAGCCTTTTTGCACTGGTTTCTTCCCATTTTTGTGGATTTATCCCCCTGTTGTCTTTGTAATTGCCAACTTTCAGATTGGGTCTCTGAGCGTATGTCTGGCTTGTTGGTGATGAAGTTTTTTCTGTTTCTTAGTTTTCCTTTGGCGGACGCTCCTTACCCACAGAGCTGGGCCTTCCCGGGTTCAGCTGTGCTTGCTGTGAAACTCTCAGTCCTCAGCGCTTCCAATTGCTGTTCTCCTTGTGGGGATGGGACCAGCCGAGCCTGACTAAAAGGGTACCCAGTCCCGTATACTCCGCACCAAGAAGCACCATGCTGGGGTGCTGGCAAAACAGCTGTGCCATCCAAAAGGGTTGCGCTGGTGACCCGTTTGGCTTCTCCGCCAGGAATCTCCCTGTTTGGCATCTCCTCAGCACAATTTATTGTTAGACCATTCATTTCTCATTGCAGTGCAGTGTTGCCATGGTCATAAATCAGGTAACTCTGTTCCAGTTGACAATTTGTCTATTTTTTTTTGGCCAGCGCTACACCGTCTTAACTGGTATAGCTTTATAATAGGTCTTAGCACCTGTAGTGTAAATCTGCCAGTTTTATTTTTCTTCAGGATTGCTCTGGCTATTTTTTATTGTTGCTATTTTTTATCCACGTGAATTTTAAAATCAGTTTTTAAATTTCAGCAGGAAAAAACCTGCTACAATTTTTGTTTGTGACTTTAAATTTACAGCTTAATTTGTAAAAAAAAAAATGCCATCTTTACAGCATTTAGTTTTCAAATCTAAGAACATGGCATGTCCCTCCATTTGTTTAAGACTTCTTTCTGTCCATAGCAACTTTTGGTTTTAAGTGTGGATGTCTTGCATATCTATTGTTGGATTTATTCCTAGGTATTTGATGTTTCTTGATGCTATTGTTAACCATATATTTTTTAAATTGTTGCTTATGTATGAAAATACAACTGATTTTTGTACATTGATCTTGTATATGTCAATCTTATTAAATTCATTTATTGATTCTAATAATTTGTAGATTCACTTAGATTTTTAAAATCTATACAACCATATCATTTATGAAAAATCACAGTTTTATTTTTTTCTTTTGTTCTATCTTTATGGCTTTTATTAGTTTTTTTTCTTGCCATCCAGTATAATATTGAATATAAGTGGTGATAATGGGTATTCCTTTCTTGTTCCTTCTCTCGGGGGAAAGTTTTCAGTGTTAATATTGAGCAGGGTGTTCATGGTAGGTTTTTCTTTTGTTTTCTTGATTGGTAGGCATTCTTTGTCACATTAAAGAAGTTCTCCTTTATTCCTAGCTTGCTAAGTCTGTTTGGTATGAATGAATATTGAATTTTTAAAAATATATTTTCTGTATACTTTGAAATGCTCATATAATTTTCATCTTTATATGCATTATTGTGATGAAATATATTGATCAAATTTTGAATGTTAAATTACTCTTGCATCTGTGAAATAAATCTCACTTGGTTCAGATATATTACCTTTTAAATTTTTTGTTGGTTTCAGTTTGCTAATATTTTGTTAAGGATTTTTACATTTCTATTCAAAAAGGAGAGATAACTTGATTTAGTTTTCCTTTTTTATAAGGTCATTGGCAGGTTATGCACGGCCAACAGAGTTAGGAAGTATTTCTTCTTGATCTGCCTTCTCTTGTAAAAGTTTGTGCAATATTGGTATTATTTCTTCACTAAATATTTGGAAGAATTTACATCTAGTAAAACCATCTAGTCTTGGGATTTTCTTAGTGTGGAATTTTAGTAATGGATTCAATTTCCTTAGTCAGTATTTGACTACTCATATTTTCTCTTTTTTCTTTCTGTTTTTTTTTCTTTCTTTCTTTTTTGATATGGAGTCTCACTCTGTTGCCCAGGCTAGAGTGCAGTGGCACGATCTTGGCTCACTGCAACCTCTGCCTCCAGAGTTCAAGCGATTCTCCCACCTCAGCTTCCTGAGTAGCTGGGATTACAGGCATGTGCCACCATGCCCAGCTAATTTTTGTATTTTTAGTAGAAACAGGGTTTCACCATGTTGGCCAGGCTGGTCTTGAACTCTCCACCTCAGGTGATCCACTCGCCTCAGCCTCCCAAAGTGCTGGGATTACAAGCATGAGCCACCATGCTCGGCCTGACTAAACAGATTTTCTGGTTTCTCTTATCATAGCTTAAATGCACTAGTTTTCTCTTGTTGCATAAAAAATTACCCCCAAATGTATGCCTTAAAACAAAAAAAAATTATTATCTCAAATATTCTATAGATCAGAATTTGGGAGGGGCTTAGTGAGGTTGTTGTGGCTCAGGGTCTAGTGAAGGTATTGATTGGGGTTGCAGACATCTAAGGGCTTGACTAGTTGCAGGATCCACTTCCACCCTCACTGAGCAGTTACTGGCTGGGAGTCTCAGTTTCTTGTTGAGTGTTGGCGGTAGGCCTCAATTCCTTACTGCATAGGCTTCTCCTTAGGGTGACATGGGTGCTGGTTTTCCCAGAGCAGATGATCAAATTCAGAAAGCAAACAGGAAGCGACAGTCCCTTGCATGACCTAATCTCTGAAGTTGCAACTGCTGTTTCTGCTTTTTACTATTCACTAGGAGGAAGTCATTAAGTCCCCATATGCACAGGGAAGGGAATTAGGCTACACAGTTTGAAGGAGTGTCAAAGAATTTGCAAACTATTTTAAACTGTTATATTAATAAGTTAAAATTTTGAGAATATTGTCCATTTTCCATTCAAACTGTCAAATTTGTTGGCATGCTATTAATCATAATATCCTCTTATTGTATCCAATTGTGTTACATAACTTTAAATATATAGCAAAGTTGAAAGAATTTTATAGTGAATGCATGCAATCCTTAATTCTATCATTAGCACTTCACATGGTTGGATTTGTTATTCATCTATCCAGCCCTCTGTGCACCAATTAATTCATCTTTTTTGGGATGCATTTCAAAGTAACTTGCAGACATTGATATTCTCTTCCCTAAACATTTCAGCATGCACATCAACTATACCTCAATGTTTATTTATAGTTTTTTTTTTTTTTTTGAGATGGAATTTCACTCTTGTTGCCCAGGCTGGAGTGCAATGGCACGATCTTAGCTCACTGCAACTTCCACCTCCCAGGTTCAAGCCATTTTTCTGCCTCAGCCTCCCAAGTAGCTGGGACTACAGGCATGTGCCACCACACCCAGCTAATTTTTGTATTTTTAGTAGAGATGGGTTTCACCACGTTGGTCAGGGTGGTCTTGAACTCCTAACCTCAGGTAATTCTCTCACCTTGGCCTCCCAAAATGATCAGATTACAGGCGTGAGCCACCATGTCTGGACTTTTTTTTTTTTGAGACGGAGTCTCTCACTGTAGCTTGTGCTGGAGTGCAATAATGTGATCTTGGCTCACTAAAACCTCTGCTTCCTGGGTCAAGCAATTCTACTGCCTCAGCCTCCCAAGTAGCTGGGATTACAGGTGCCTGACATCACACTCAGCTAATTTTTTGTATTTTTAGTAGAGACAGGGTTTCACTATGTTGGCCAGGCTGGTCTCAAACTCCTGACCTCATGATCTGCTGGCTTCGGCCTCCCAAAGTGTTGGGATTACAGGTGTGAGCCACTGTGCCCCGCCTATTTACGGTTTTTTTTAGAGGTAAAATTTACATACAATTAAGTGAACAAAGTTGAGGTGTGCATACATGGAGTTTGACAAATGTGTAAGCCTGTGTAATCCACACCCCATTACAATTAGAACATTATCATCACTTCTGAAAATTCTGCTTGATTATTTTTTAAAGATCCTAGTTTGCTTGCAGAAATATCCATAGCTTTCATCTAATTCACCCATCTTATATTTTCTTGATCTTGCTAATCAGAGTTATTTAAAAATTCTTATTGCTAACTTTAGAATCTAAGTCTATGGATCTGCTTTTACTGTCTACTTTTTAATCTTTTTTATTGGTTATATGGTCTTATCTCGTTGTATATCTAGTAGTTTCACCTTGTATGCTGAAGTTTGTGTATACAAACCATAAGAACCATAGACGTTCTAGATGATGTTCTTATTCATCAAAGATGGCTCGCCCTTCTGTTAGGTAAATAGGATGAGAAGCTGATTACAATTCTACCAGGAATTGAGCATAGTTAGGCCTGTGTTGGAATTTTAGTCAGGCTCTGTCTATATTTAGTTTTCCCCATTCCTAAGCTTGACCTTTCCAGGTTTTTTATTGAGAACCTGTTGGGTCTTTTCTCTTAAACCATGAAAGATTGAGAGATTCTATTATCCTCTTTAGAAGATTTCCATTTGGCACTTTAGGCTCCTAATGCTTCAAAATCTGGCAAATGTTTTTAAGAGACACTGGCTCAGTGAGTTTGGATCAGTGAGTTCAATGCAGACCCCATCCTTCTGGAGGGTCTTTGTATACTGAGCATCACAGAGTGTAGGAGTTTTCACTTTGTATTTTAGAAACTTCTGTTCTAGCCTCCAGTCCACATGACTCCAGAGCACAGTCCATGTCCTCTGGGGAAAACTGGCCATGTGTGTGAAGTCTCTCAAGTTTCTAATTGTCATTCCATCTGGTAACAATCATTAAAAGCTTTGAAGATTCATTTTTTTTTCTCAACTGAGGCCCTTTGCTTTGACTAAGTCTCCTAGAAACAGAAAGAACTTGTTATCTTACTGCAAAATGGTTCTGTCTCCTCTGGAATTTTAATTCATCTCATTCTTATTTATTTCATAGCTTCCAGATATCCATAAAACATACTTTTTGTTATTGATATAGCTTTTTCTATTTGTTGCTGCAGGAGCATTCACCTGCCATGACACACTGCACCTTGCCTGAAAGTCTGTGCTTCATAATTTTAATATACAAAAGTAACATTCCATATTATATTTCATTCTGTTTCTTATTTTTAAAAACACTCAGCACTGTGCCTCTAAAGTCAATCCATATTGTTATGTCCACAGTGAATCTGTTTCTACTGCTGCAAAATACTTTACCTATTCACTTGCCTATTGCTGGAGACTCATTTTGCTTCACAAATAACATACATTTCCCCTTAGGATCCTAAAAGAAAATTCGGTTGGGATACATGTCCAGGACTAGAATTTCTAGGTCCTCTAGGGCCACTGGTATAAAATGATATCTTATTACTTTAATTGGCTTTTCTCCTGATTGCTAATGGCTTTGAGCTTTTCATATGTGCATGATTTCTGAGTAATAAATTACCTTAAAAATTAACATCTTAAAGCAACAAGCATTTAATTCCTAGGTTCTCCAGGTCAGGTATTTGGTAGCGTCTTAGCTGGGTTGCTGTGGCTCAGAGTTGCTCAAAGGTTACAGTCAAGAGATTGGCTTTGGTCATCTTATGTCTCGGTTGGGGTTGGAAGATTCACATCCTGGATGGCTCTCTCATGTGGCTTTTGGCAGAAGGCCTCAGTGTGGCAGGAGTCCTCAGTGCCTCACCATATGGCCCTTGCCATAGGGCTGATTGAATGTTCTCACTGCATGGCATCCACCTTTCTCTGGAGCAAGCATCCAAGAGAGGACAAGGCAACAGCATGATGCGTCAGACCCATGGGAAAATCCCAGAGCTTGCCCTTTGTAAAGCTGATGTGAAGAATGCTGGAGAGAAAAGGATTAAAAAACAAAAACTGTTAATCTAGTGACTACAGTGTGGAATCAAGTAAAAAAGAAAATTATCCTATCAATATTCATGCTAATGCATGAGAGAAATATGACTGACAATAACTCACATTACTACTGTTTTAATACAAGGCACAATATCTGTTGCTGTACTAGTCAACTCCATAAAAATACTACAACTGCCAGCAGTGAGCTGACTTGATGAAATGTGATGACTGCAGTTGCTGGGCCACGTATTACATTTGGCCATGACAATATAAAGAAGAGGTATTACAAAGCTGTGACATGCTGTCCTCATAGGAGATGATGGTCTTCTGAAACATAAACTTCATCAGTATTTTAAGGGAACTAATAGAGCAACTGCAGTGATCCACAATGATAAATTTCTGATGAAATTTATATGGGAGGGTGAAGCGTAGAATTAAGGAAAACTAGAGTGATCAAGATGAGGGCCTCCCTTATGGAGCTAAAACAGATCCCTAGGACAAGGGGAACTGGAGCCCTCACTGGCTTTTCCCTGAGAATTAACTCTGTCACTGTAGAGTGGCTTCCTGCTGGCATTCTCCTGATGGAGCTAGGAATGAGCATCTCCACTGGCTGAGCTGTTTCCTGCATTTCACTCATGCCCTTACTATTAATGTTCTCTAGGAGTCAGACCAGCCACAGAATGTTCCAGAGATTAAATTGGTTAGAATAAATGGGCCAGACCTGGTGTTTTCACTGCCTATAAACTTTTCATATATTTAAAGATAAAAATTTTTATGTTTTATTTCTTGGGTTTGGACGCTTACTTTGCTTCTGAAATTTAATCTCCCTTTTTGTATAGGCAATCTCAAAATATTCACTAGACTTTGACAATATAAAACCGACATTATTCCAAATCTAGAGAGTACAGTGTAGTGTGGTTAAACGACTTACTGAGTGACAAATCATTTCATTATCCGTAAAAAGAGTAACAATGTCAACTCCCAAGGCATGTTATAAGCATAAAGGGGGATGAGGTGTATGAAAATATTTTTCAAATGCTCAGTTGCTATAGAAACATAAGTTGCCCTCAAGCATCTGTAAATCATCCTTAGTTTTTCCCTGGACTTGAAGCTCTATGAGTGGGTGTCCTTTCACTTTGGGGAGGTCAGTTAGCAGCGAAATTAGAGGGAAGTTGATGGCTTGAAAATGTCATACAGTGTGGTTCCTGAGAAATCATTTCAAAAAGAAGTACAATCTGCACCCAGACAGGCCATGCGTATCAGTATTAATGGAGCTCAATGAATTGAATTTTAATGCACACAGATGTAAAAGAAGACCATGAAGAAACATTGCTCTAGGTGTCTGCATGTGCCATATCTGTGGTCTTGGCACAATGTCACCAAAGAAGAAAGAAAAGAATAAAGAAGTGTACACACCCACAAAAACATGCATGTTATCACAGTTATGTGTATGTGAAAAATTATATATATGTTTGTGGGTATATGTATTGAAAATGAAAGAAAATATGAAAAGAAATAGGATATGCCACTTTGCATATTTATGCCAATAAGTAGGTTTGCTTTGCATATGAAATTGAATCCAATAAATTTGTAGCTGGGCTTAAGCCATGTGGTTGTGGAAAAACCAGCATCTATGACTCTAGACAGGAGGTTGTGTTCTGCCACAGAAGGATCAATTAATGTCAACTGAGAATTTTGTTGTTTGTTTGGGCAAACTAGACTTGGAATGTAGTTTATCCTGAGTAAAATAAAGGAACTAAGAAAAATAGGTAAGGTCTATTGCCTCCTTCTGTGCTCAGAGGAGCTCAGGAAAATTCAGGTTAGGTCAAGGTTAGAAGTAGGTGGAACTAGAAATAGAATAAAACATGCTCACAAATCAAAAGCAAAGTAATTTGAATGGGGAACTGGATTATCTTCCTCTGTGTGCCCTTTACATTGAGGTCCCAAAAAGTCTTCATGTCCTTGACTTCCTCTTCTCATTTCACATTTTACCCCTGCAAAATCTCAACTGCTCTCATTGCTTCACCATTTTTCTATTTTTTAGCTTTGATTCCCAAATCACTGTTTATTGGTTTTCCATTTTTAGGGTCAACTCATGGTTAGGGCAAAAAGGCTTGTCGCTGATGATAATTGTATGTTGCTGGCCAAGAGGATACTAGAGGCATCTTGGGATATTTAAGACAAAAAATGCAGGTTAAAGTTTGGTCTTTAAAAAGCAATTGCTTTTAAAACTATACAACTCTTAGAAGAAAACACAGGAATAAGTTTTTCTGACCTTGGATTTGGCAGTGGATTCTTAGATACAACACCAAAAGCAGGAGCAACAAAACTAAAAATAGTTAAATTAGACTTCATCAAATTGAGTCCTTTTTTGTGCATTCAGAGGACACTATCAAGAAAGTGAAAGAGCAGTCTACAAAATGGGAGCATATATTTGGAAGTTATATATCTGATAAGAGTCTAGGATCCAGAATATATAAATAACTCTTAAAATTCAACAATGAAAGATAAACAATTTAATTATATGGGGAAAGGGCTTGACCAAATATTTCTCCAAAGTAAATATATAAATGGCTAACAAGCACATGGAAAGGTGCTCAATGCCATTAGCCATCAAGGAACACAAATTAAACCTCCAATGAGATGTCACTTTACATCCAGTAGGATAACTATAATAAAAAGGTGGACAATTGTTGCTGAGGATGTGGAGAAATTGGAATGCATTATACAATGGTACAGCTGCTGTGGAAAATTTTGGCTGTCACTCAACAAGTTGAACATGTGACCCAGTGAGTCCATTCCTAAGTATATACTCAAGAGTATTAAAACATAAGCTTACACAAGAACATACATATTCCTGGTAGCATTATTCATAACAGCCACAGAGTGCAAATGGCCCAAATGTCCATTAACTGATAAATGGATCAACAAAGTGTGGTATTTCCATGCAATGGAATGTTATTCAACCGTAAAAAGTAATGAAGTACTGGTACATATTACAACACAGAAAACATTATGTTAAGTGAAAGAAGCCAGTTGCAAAAGGCTGTATATCTATATCTATATCTGTCTATCTATCTATCTATCTATCTACCTACCCATCTATGATTCCACTTACATGAACTGATCCAAATAGACAAATCTATAGTGATAGAAAGTAGATCAGTGTTTGTCAGAAGCTGGGGGAAGAGAGGAAGTGGGAGTGATTGCTAATGTGTGCAGGGTTTCTTTTGGGGATGGTGAAAATATTCTGAGTTAGATGGTGGTAAAAGTCACAAAACCCTATGAATATACTAAAAAGTACTGAATTATACATGTTAAAATGATGAGTTTCACAGTATGGGAATTATGTCTCAGTTTTTAAAAAAAACAATTGCTATCACTGTATCACTGGATTTTACACCCTCTTCTGACACATACATACAAACATACACACATTTATTTTTTATTTATTTTTGCTATTCAGAAAAGAAGCTGTAGAAGTAATGCATAACTCGAAAGAGCAAATAGGACCTTTCTTTTGAGAAAGTTGTTTGCTGTGATTGGATTATTCCTACAGAGAAGTGATTCTCAAAAGGGGGTGATTTTACCCCAGAGGAACTCTTGGCACTCTCTGGAGACATTTTTTTACCTGGGGTTGCAGCATATTACTGGCATCTAGGGGCCAGACATGCTGCTAAGTATCTTACAATGCACAAGACAGCCCTTCAAAACAAAGAATTCTTGGCTTTCAAATGTTAATAGTGCCAAGGTTGAGATTTTAAGATAGTCCCCATGATCCCTGCCTTCTGATAGTCATACCTTAGTGTCATCTGCTTATCTTGAGTGTGGGTGGGCTTGTGACTTGAGATTCATGACAATAGAATGAAAAGGCGATGGTATGGATGTGATTCTGTATGTTTGATTGTGTAAGAGTGTTAGTTCCCATTTTTCTGGAGTCTGTCTCTGTTGCTGGCTTTGAAGAAGCAAGCTTCTGTGATTCTTACAGCCACAAGAAATAGAATGCTGCCAACATGAGTGGGCTTGGAAGCAGATCTTTCCCTAGTCAAGCCTCTAGATGAGAACTCAGCCCTGGCAACCCCTTGACTGCAGCCTGGTGAAACTCTAAACAGAAGATACAACTAAGCCGGGCTTGGATCCCTGACCCATAG
The DNA here is from genome assembly GCA_963574635.1 of Cheracebus regulus. Taxonomy (NCBI): domain Eukaryota; kingdom Metazoa; phylum Chordata; class Mammalia; order Primates; family Pitheciidae; genus Cheracebus; species Cheracebus regulus. The sequence goes on along the minus strand of CAUYQU010094129.1, from coordinate 52,004 downwards.
GAGCTGTGAGATAATGAATGTCTGTTGTTTCAAGTTCCTAAATTTGTGTAATTGTTACCCCAATGCAGATAACTCATAAAGAGTCCTAGACAAGATGGGTGGTCGGGTGACTGGACAAAATGACTCTATATCTCACCAATCCTCTGATTTTGTGATTTTAAGATATGGATGAGGAAAGAAAGGTTCAACGCGGGTGACGAAGCTATTTTCTCTCAAGTCTGAAGGATTACATAATACAACAATTCAGGGTAAAGACAGTGAGTGAAGTAACCTAGTTACAAGGTATTAGTATTTCTGGGGATCTTTATTTAATATTTATTGTTGAAAAGTGTCCTTTGTTATGTGCACATAATAGGAACAGAATGATATGAAACATAAACAGTCTATATACAGAGGAAATTTTTTGAAAATAAAAATATGACAAAGTTCTAATTCCAATAGAAAGTCTACAAAGTGAAGTTGATAAAAGTCTCCTAGGGAAATGAGCAAAAATTTAAAAAAAAATGGAAACTAGGAGGGGAGGTTCAATCTGTCAATAAGATGGATTCCAGAAAGAAAAAGAAACAGAAATGGTGAATGGGAACAAAACAATAATTAAGAAAATTTCCTAGGGCTGAAAGTTTTTTTTCCCCAGATTAAGAACTCACTGAGTATACTGTATTCATAAGCATTCAATAAGTAAGAAAAAAAGATCATACATCATTGAGAAATTTTAGAACACTCTGGAGAACAGAATATATTGAAAGCTTCCAGGGAGAGAGAAAAATATTACTTACAAATAGAGCTTCCAGATCAAATACAGGGCACCCAGTTAAATTTGTTTTTTAAATAAACATGAATAAATTTTTTAATATATCCCAAATATTGTTTGGGACATATTTGTACTAATAATATTTTGTTACCTGAAAGCCAAATTTAATTGAGTATTATGTATTTTTATTTGTTTGTATTTGAAAGCCAAATTTAATTGAGTATTATGTATTTTTATTTATTGATTTGACAGTTCTGCACATAAGAGAAATGAGAATGGAATTCAAAATCTGAATGGCAATATTGATTACTATAATAAAAGTATATTTTACTATAATAAAAGACAACAGAGGAATCCTTTCAGCATTCCATGGCAAAAATTATTCTTAATGTTTTTAAGTATAAAGGTTAGAAATAAACATATGTTCAAAAATAAGAACTCAAAAAATTATCTCCCACCTTCCTTCTCTGCATTCTCCTCCTCCTCCTCCTCCTTTTTTTTCTTTAAGGGAGCTTTTGAATAAAGTGTTCTAGCAAAACAAAGGTGTGATTCTAAACCAAGACATAGAATTCAGAAAAGAGTAGATCCAACCCAAGAGTGCAGCAAAAGGAAGTTGCAAGATGACAGCTATGCTACAAGCCTGGAGAGCAATCCTGGTGGGAATAGGAGAAGGGAGTGTGGAAGTATTAAGAAGAAGCACATAGAAAGCTATAAGGATAGTATTTACTCTGGGAAAAAGAAAATAGAACAACAACAACAAAAAATCCCCACATACAGTAGACATTTAATGTTGAGAAAGGAATATTGTGATTTATCTATATTGGGAAGATAGGAGAGAAAGTTTAGGATGGGGAGAACTAAGATAAGATAACTAAGTTCCAATGAAATCTAATTGGTAGCAATTCTTTTAGCAAAGAATTATTGAAGTCCAGGTGCAGTGGCTCATGCTTGTATTCCCAGCACTTTGGGAGGCTGAGGCCAGTAGATGACTTGAGGTCAGGAGTTCAAGACCAGCCTGGGCAACGTGGCAAAGCCCCATGTCTACTAAAAATACAAAATTAGCTGGGCATGGTAGGAGAAGCCTATAATCCCAGTTAGTTGGGAGACTGAGACAGGAGGATTGCTGGAACCTGGGAGGTGAAGGTTGCAGTGAGCCGAGATTGAACAACTGCACTCCAGTCTGGGTGACAGAGTGAGACTCCATCTTAATAAAATAAAATAAAATAGCATACAATAAATAAATAATTATTATGAGTTAGCTACTATTCTGGACCATAAATCAGTCATGTCTAAATTACATGAATCAGCAAATAGCACTGTAAACATACTGTTTAGAAACCCTGCTTCTGATCTTTTCTGTGTGAGCCTGAGAAAGGTACTTGACCATTTAAAGCCTAAACTTTCTTAAGGTACAAATTTTAAATGATTACAAGTGGCTTCCTCATTGGATTGTGAGGGTTTAAATTAGTGCAGTGCCTAGTAAATAGGAAACATTCAGTATATTTTAACTCTTGTGATTATTATTGTTATCATTCACATGTTCACATCATGGTGTCTAACCAAGGCACTATTATCTTCCTAGCAACAAAGCATTCACATTTCAGACATGTTTTCTAGAAGCTTGGATCTTTACTGTTTGGTTCCTAATATGGAAATAATGTAAATTCTAGCTATGATAGTTGCTTAACTTATATAATTAATGATACTTTCATAATTCAGTAGAGTTTGGGCATTCCTTTCACACATTTAAATCATTTAATTCTCATATGGATCTTGAGGACAGGTGATATTTATTAGCTAGAATTAATGCTTTTTTGTTGGTGAAGAAGTTGAATTGCAGATTAAGAGATCTGCTGAAGGTCACAGAGGCAATGGAGTTGACTTGGAACTTGAGCCTGAAGAGCCTGAGCTTGTTGCCTCTAGTTCAGTGGTTCTCAACTTGTGGTCTTCAGACTAGCATCATCAGCACTGCCTGGGAACTTGTCATATACATTCTTGGGCTCCACCCACAGACCTACTGAATCAAAAACTCTGCAGATGGGGCCAAGAAATCTGAGTTTTAACAACTTTACTAGGCCACTCTAACGCATTTTAACATCTGAGAACTAATTCTCTAGTTTGCAGCCTCTTATTGTGCACTTGTGTCTCTTAGGCATTGTGATTGCACCAGCTTTACTCTTTTAAAAATATTATTATTATTTTCTTTTTTTTTTTTTTAGTACACTTGTAAGAGGCCCCACCTGGTAACCTGAAAGACAAGTGCTTCTACTCTTGATACTCTTGATTGTCTTAACAGCATACCATAGAGAAAAAGAAGAATCCTGTATTTCTTTCTTTTTTTTTTTTTTGCATTTTCTAGGGGCTGAGGTGGGAGAATCCCTTGAACCCGGGAGGATGAAGCTGCAGCGAGCCAAGATCGCACCACTACACCACTCCAGTGTGGGTGTTAGAGTGAGATCTTGTGTAAAAAAAAAAAAAAGGAAAGAAAAGAAATAAAACACATAGTTTTATTTTATTTCACTTATCCTTCCTACCCCCACACCCAATAACAGTACCTATCCTATGTTCCTTCTTAGGTGTGGGAAAAGATCTTTAAGCTTTATGTTGCAGTAGTAAAGACAGAGAAAGCACATTACATCATAATGGTGCCAGAAATAGTACCATTAATTTATAACTATAATTCTTTGAGTTTAGGCATTATTTTCTTTATTTTAAGTTAAGGGATTTGAAGTCCAGAGAGACGTTAAACAAATTTATCACTGTGTTCAGCTAGGATGTGGCAGAGCCAGCGTTTTTACTGAGATCAGTCTGATTCCAGTTTAGTGTCTGAATACTTAAGCAGTACTATATAATTTGTCATTCAAGTGGGATACAAAGGGGGTTGATTTTAGAGTGATGTCAGCAAAAATGGCAGAGTAGGGAACTCCAAAATTCTTTTTTGCACCCACAAAAGCAACAAATAAACTGCTAAAAACTTTCAGAATCAACTTGCTTAGAATTATGAATACTAGTAAAAGAAAACTTGCTTCAACCAAGGGAACACTTAAGGAAAAAAAGCTGAAGTTCATAAGAGAGCTTGGTGGCATTTTAACTTATCCTGGGGACTTCTCCAGCTCTTACCTAGTTGGCAACAGTCTTGAAGACAGGAGCCCACATTCCTGGCACAAGTACCCATTACCTGAGGTAGCATAACAGACCGTATTCTCAAAAAATTAAGATTAAAAAAACAAACTGTAGAAACTTAAGATGTGCAACATGATTTTTGACATACATATCATAATGAAATAATTGCTTTCGTAACCAGTTTAACATGTCCATGATCTCATGTAGTCACCTCTGTGTGTGTGTGTGTGTGTGTGTGTGTGTGTGTGTGTGTGTGTGTGGTAACAGCACCAAAAATCCTCTTTTAGAAAATTTTCCAGTATACAATATTATTAACTATAGTTCTCATGCTGCAGAGAACTAGATTTATTAGATCTCTAGATTATTGTACGTAACTGCAACTTTGTACCTTTTGACACAAATTTTTCCACTGTTTCCTCCCTGCTGCTGGTAACCACTGTTCTTTTTTGCTTCTATATGTTTGACTTTTTTTTAGATTCTACATATAAGAGAGATTGTGTGCAATATTTTTCCTTCTGCATCTAGCTTATTTCACTTAGCATAACATCCTCTAGATTCATGTTCATTCATGTTTCCTCAAAGGGCAGAATCTCCTTTTTTAAAGCTAAATAATACTCATTCTTGTGTGTATATGTGTGCGCGTGTGTGTGTGTGTGCATGCACGCGTGTGTGTGTATTACAGCTTCTTTATCCACTCATCCATCCATGGATGATTTAAAAATATATTGATGTTTGTTTTGGCTCCCCCGGTGGCTCTCTGAAAGATCAGCTCAAGGGATTTGCCTGTATCCTGCCTAACCTGGGACTCTCCCAGGGCTAAGGTGGCTTTGTAGGGTGCCAAATGGGAGTACGGAAGTGGGGCTTCTTATAAATATTCAAAGGCAAATGTAATACACAAAGTCAAAAGCAAGAGATAACAACTGGGTCAAAAAATAGACTAACCAAAAGCCTGGAATGGTAGACTGAGAATGAGATGCTTTAGGAAATACGAACTCTGAAAAGCCCCCACACATTCCTGGGAACCTAGAAGGTCACATGCATGCTTAGGGCTGAACACTACTCAGAAAAGATCTGAGAAGGCGCTAGCTCTAAGATCTCACCTTTGGCTGACCTTCAGGTAGTATTGTTTATAATCGCCAAAAAGTGGAAATAATCCAAATGACCATAAACTGATGAAAAGATAAATAAAATGTATATACACAGAATATAATATTATTCAGACATAAAAATGGAGTGACATATCGATAAATACTACAACCTGGGTGAACCTTGGAAACATTATGCTAAGTGAAAGAAGCCAGACACAAAAGGACGCATATTGTATAAATTTATTTATATGAAATGTCCCGAATAGCCACATCAGTACAGATGGGAAGCCAATTAGTGGTTTCCAGGGGCTGGAGGTAGGAAGGAATAGGGGTGTTTGCTAGGTATGAGGTTTCTGTTTGGGGGTTATAAAGTATTCTGGTACAGAAATGTGTTGATGGTTGCAGAGCATTGTGAATGTACTAAATGCCATGGCGTGTACACTTTAAAAGGCTCAAAATGGTGAATTTTATCTGAACAAAAATAAAAAGATAAAAATAAAAAAACCAAAAAGGCAATACGCTAATTTTTGAGATGCATTTGAAATGAAGCCTCCATGACAACAGTCTCTGAAGTGACATCAACTCAGAGGAACTTGCACTAGTGTTGCGTCATCCAGACAAGAACCCTCAAAGGTTCTTAGAGAAAAGTCAACTCTTAGTGAATCCCTGAGGTCTTATTTGCTTTTGAATCTCAAGGAGATTCTGCCTTACGGGGCTTATTTGATGTTCATCATAATGAATTGTTTTCTCTAGTTGTAAATTTTGTGTAGTGGGATTGAGAACAAGGAATGGGATTTATTAATAACGCTGAAGGATGTGGCAACATTCTCGTTAAAAATCTACACATGAGGCATTGTTACTGCTGAGCCTTAGTTGAATATGGGCCGTGGAGGAAGAAAAGCAATCATAAGTTTGTGCATATACTCATAACCATAATTAGGCCTTGCTAGAAAGAACATGGGCTTTGGCCTTTGTGTTATAATTTTATAACTTCTCCATGAGGGCTCTATCCCTTAACTGACCGGAAACATCTATAACCCATCTGCTAACTGAGGTTTCAATTTCTCCAAATAGAAATTTATTGCTTTGGGTAAAATGCCTGTCCTCATTAAAATATAAATTATTTAAAATACAAATATAATATTAATATACTATACATTCCTAATACAAAAAAATAAGAAATGTGGACTACAGGTGGTCATATACCAACTTTATTAGTCCCTGAAAGACTGTTATAAGATCCCTTTCTGAAGCTGAGTACCCATAGATGGAAGTGACAGCAGCCACAGCTGGGTGTCTGCAGAACAGAATTGGGTGTTCATAGTTACCTTCATTTTATTACTTGTGATTTCTTAAAATGCTCAGATCTTCTGCTCATCTAAACTCTCAGTATGTCCAAATTTTTCTCCCTTTAGATCCAGTGGTTTGGATTAAGACATAGTTACTAAGATGTCTGATAAAATTTATTGCCTGAGACAGATGTTTCATTTAGCCATGATTACTCAATAGTACATTAGGGTAGCTAATATTATTGCTCAAAACTCTGATCATCTTTTTCAAGTCTTTGAACAAATATCACCTTCACAATAAAGCCTAACCTCACTATTTGATTGAAAACTGCAACCTATATCCCTACTCTATCATTTTTCCTTGATTTATTTTTAAGGATATTAAAAATTGGGAAAAATATTTTTTATGTGTACCCATACACTTATGATTTCAAGTGCTCTTTGAGTTTACATTTAGTTCATATCTCTAAGGTTACTTTTTGCAATTTCAGGAACTCTTCCTGCTTCCAACTAGTACTGCTTCCAACTAGTATCTGTTTTGCTTAGATGACTTCTTGTAGCATCTCTTGTAGTGCAGTTGTTACTGAGCAAAAGGAACTCATTGCCCAATATGCTAGAAGCTAATACTATGACACCAGATTTTTGAGAAAAGAAAAGTTTTGTATTGCAAGTTGACTCACAAGGAGACAGGAGTGTCAAGCTCAAATCTGTCTCCCTACACTGACTTAAAGGTAGCATTTTTATTAGAGAAGTTACAGGGGGTGGATTTCGCGATTATTAGGTGATGGGTGAAAGTAAAGGGGAGGTCTGGAAAGCCCTTGGGTATGTGCGATTGTTACTTCTTGCTATCTCATGGGTCACATGTGCAAATTTGTGAGGAGTTAGTATGAAACATGTGGTAGAAATCCAGGCTGTGATGTCAGCAAACTCATCCTGCAAAAACTTCAGTCGGCCATATTGGTTCCAATCAATTTCAGCCAGTTTTTTCATCCCAGAGGTAGATGAAAGAGGGTTTTCAGTGTTTTCAGCAGAGGGAGTTTAAGTGTTTTAGCAAGTTTTTTCTTTTCTTAACTGCTGTCTGCCAAATTCTAGAATTTCTATTAGAGGTGTCTTTAACTCTTTGGGGCATGGTTTCACTTTCACTTATATTAAGAAGTCTTTATTTCCCCTTTAATTTTGAAAGATATTCCACTGAATATAGAATTCTGAATTGACAATTTTTTTCTTTTTGCCCTTAAAAAGTTTCCAAAGAATGAAATCCTGTCATTTGCAACACCATGTTCTCACTCATATGTGGGAGCTAAAAAAAATTTAATCTCATGGAAATAAAGAATAAATTGATGGTTATCAGAGTCTAGAAAGGGGAGTGGGGGATAAAAAGGGGTTGCTTAATAGGTAGAAAATTACAGTTAGATGGAAGGAATAAGATCTAGTTTGGTAGCACAATAGGGAGACTATAATTTGCAATAATTTAACACATATTTCAAAATAACTAGAAGAGTGGAATTGAATGTCCCAAACACAAAGAAACATTAAATGTTTGAGATGGTGGGTACACCAGTTACCTTGATCATTACACATTGTATGCTTGTGTCAAAATATCACATGTACTCCATAAATATGTACAACTATTATGTATCTATAAACATAAAATAGAATATTAAAAAATATTTTTCATTATCTTCTTGTCTGCATTGCTTCTGGTAAGAAATCTGTAGTAATTGTTACCTTTTTTCCCCTGGTATATAATGTGCTCTCCTCCTCCATTTCACTTCCCAGGTTGCTTTTAAAATTCTCTCTTTCTAACTGATATTCAGAAATTCAATTATGATGCACCTTTGCATGGTTTTATTTGTGCTTATTTTGCTGATAGATTCACTGACCTTCTTGGATCTGTGAGCATATCGTTTTCAGCTAACTTGAGAAATTTCAGCCATTACTTATTTATATATTTTTTCTTTCCCCTTTTCTCCTACTGGAACTCCAATTAGAACTAAGTTAAACTGCTTGATATTTATATTGTTCCATTGGTCACTGAGGCTCTATTCAATTTTCGTGTCAGTCTATTTTTCTCTCTGTGTTTCAATCTGGATAATTTCTATCACTGTATATTCAAGTGCATTGATATTTTCTTCTGCAACATCTGATGTTAATACAACCAAATCATTATTTTTCTTTATATATATTACATATGTTTTAATCTCTAGATGATCCATTTGGTTATTTTTTGGTATCTTCTGTTTCTCTCAGCATCATGTTTACTTTTTAAAAATTATTGATCATATTGAACATATAATAGCTAGTTAAAAAGCTCTAATTTGCCAGTTCCATCATCTCTGCCATTTCTGGGATGTTTTGTTGAGAAATTTCTTCTGGTTACAGGTCACATTTTTATGTTTCTTCCATATCTAGTAATGTTCAATCAGACATGGACATAATAGATTTTATGTGGTTGTTATATTCCTTTAAAGGAATTTTGTTATATTCCTTTAAAGTGTGTTGGGAAGGCTTTTAAGCATCTTGAGGGTCAATTTGATCTTTTTGAAGTTTATTTTTAAGCTTAGCTTAGGTATCAAGCCAAAGTCTCAAGTAGACCTCTATGCAGATTTGTGGGGTTCTTTTTTGCATCGCTCCCTCTTCTCATTTTCTGCTCCACAGACTCTTGCTACTCTGACCTCCCTAAACACATCTTTATCTTCAGTTCAGTGAGACTACCAAGCCCTTTTTGCTTCCTAATCTCTGCATTCCTGTTTGGAAATTGTCTCTAAGCAGAAATTCTCATTTGTTTTCCCTTTTCTCCCCCTGGAATAACAATCTTCTGCTACCTTTTGTCAATGTCTGAAGACAGTTGTGTTGCATATTTTCTTTTCTGGTTTTCTAATGATTTAGGGTAGGGGACAAGTCTGGACTCTGTTACTCCATAATGATTAGAAAAGAAAGTCTCAACCCTCCTTTTCCTTGAAGTATCTTTCCTATAGTTTTAACCTGCATTTCTTGTATGAGAAAAGTTGAATATATTTTTATATATTCAAGAGCCATTAATATATCTATTTTCTCTGAAATCTCCTATGTCTTTTGCTCATTTTTGGGTTGTAGGTCTTTTTATTTTCAAATACTAGTAGCTCATCGTATTAAATATACTAGCTTTTTGTCAGAGATAAATTCCATATAGATTTTTCTCATTTTTTATCTTTTGACTTTTCTTATAATTTTTTTTCCAGGCAAAAAGTGTTTTCTAGAATGTAGTCCCATTTATTAAAATTTTATTTATAGGCTCTGGGTTTTGAATAATTGTCTGCCAAGTATTCTCTACTTTCAGGTTATAAATAACTTCATCTATGTTTCATTTTCCTTTCCAGAACTTGTATGAATTTAATTTTTACATTTGGATGTATTTGGAATTTATGCTGTTTATGGTGTGAAAAATAGATCTAATTTTATTATTTTTCATGAGGCTATCCAGTTATACCCTCACCATTAAAAAAATGATAACCTATCCTTTCCCTATTGATTCTAGGTGCTACCTTCATCAAATATTAAACTAAATTTCTATTTGTTTTATATCCTGTTCCAATGGGTTACCATCCTATTCATGTGCTAATATTTTGTTTTAATTATAGAAGCTTTATATTGTTTTCATGTCTGTCAGAGTTAGCATCTACAAGTTATGATCCCTCATGCCCCCAGGATTTTCCATGGTATTCTTGCCTGTTTATTCCTTCAGACAAACTTCATTATCAGTTGTCTTCCTTCAGACCAAAAAAACAAAAATACAAAAAAACCCTCCTGCTATATTTATTGAGATCATGTTACATTTACAAACAAACTTAGAACTAACTGATACATTTTGGTGTTGAGTCTGACAATGGGAGACCATGCTATACCATTCTGTTTGTTAGCTCTGCTTTTGTGTCCTTTAGTTGTATGTATACTTTTAGTCATACAGGTTTTGTACATTTTTTCTTAGATTTTTGCTTAGAAATTTTATTTTCTATTGTAATGAGATCTATTGTGACATGTTCCACCAGGTTATTGTTTGTATATGAAGTACATTGATTTCTAATTGTATTCCTGCAATTTAACTGGTATTGTTTTTAGTATTTTTCATGTATTCTTTGAAATTTCCAAATCAATAATAATAGAATCTGCTTATACAAATAGTTTTCCCTCTTCCTTCCTGATTCTTTTGCCTTTAATTTCTTTCTCTTGTCTAATTGCATTGGTTCCCTACTTTGCAATATTAAGTAATAGAAGAGATAGTATTCATATTGGTCTATTTCAGGTTTTAATGAGAGTGTATCTAATATTTTTACCATAAGAATGTTTTCCTATTTATCTTTAGAGTATGTCTGTTAATTTCTATTTCAATGAATATTTAAAAATAATGAATGAACTATTGAAGGTATTGGTCAAATGCCCTTTCATGTGCCCTTAGTCCCACCCCCTCCCATCCTAAGTATTTCAAATCCTTAAATTTCTTTTTTTTTTAAATGTTTTATTTCCATTGGTTTTTGGGGAACAAGTGGTATTTGGTTATATGAGTAAGTTCTTTAATAATGATTTGTGAGGTTTTGGTGCACCCATCACCCAAGCAGTACACACTGAACCCAATTTGTAGTCTCTTATCCCTCACCCTTCTCCTCTCCTTTCCCTCTAGTCCCGAAGATCATTCTTACCTCTTTGCATCCTCATGGCTTAACTCCCACTTATTAGTGAGAACATATGATGTTTGGTTTTCCATTCCTGAGTTATTTCACTTCAAGTAATGGTCTCCAATTGTATCCAGGCCATTGCAAATGTCACTATTTCACTTCCTTTTATGGCTGAGTCATATTCCATGGCATATGCATATATATATATGTCACAATTTCTTTATCTACACGTTGCCTGATGGGCATTTGGGATAGTTCCATATTTTTGCAATTGCAAATTGTGCTCCTTTAACCATGCGTGTACATGTATCTTTTTTCATATTACTTATTTTCCTCTGTAGATACTCAATAGTGGGATTGCTGGATCAAATGGTTGTTCCTTATTGCTTTAACGAATCTCTGCATTATTTTCCATAATGGTTTATTAGTTTACATTCCCAACAGCATTACAGAAGTGTTCCTTTTTCACTGCATTCATACCTACATCTATTTTTTTTTAATGTTTTGATTATGACCATTCTTTCAGGAGTAAGATGGTATCACATTGTGGTTTTGCTTTGCATTTCCCTGATCATTAGTGATGTTGAACATTTTTTCATCTGTTTGTGGGCCATTTATGTATTTTCTTTTGAGAATTGTCTATTCATGTTCTTAGCCCACTTTTTGATGGGATTGTTTTTTTCTTGCTAATTTGAGTTCACTGTAGATTCTGGGTATTTGTCTTTGTTGAATGTATAGATTGTGAAGATTTTCTCCCACTCTGTGAGTGGTCTGTTTACTCTACTGACTGTTCCTTTTGCTGTGCATAAGCTTTTTAGTTTAATTAAGTCCTATCTATTTATCTTTGTTTTTGTTGCATTTGCTTTTGGGTTCTTGGTCATGAAGTCTTTGCCTAAGTGAATGTATAGAAAGGTTTTTCCAATGTTATCTTCTAGAATTTTCATAGTTTCAAATAGTTTCAGGTCTTAGATTTAAGTCCTTGATCCATCGTTAGCTGATTTTTGTATAAGGTGAGAGATGAGGATCCAGTTTCATTCTCCTACATGCGGCTTGCCAATTATCCCAGCTCTATTTGTTGAATAGGGCATCCTTCCCCTACTTTATGTTTTTGTCAGCTTTGTTGAAGATCAGTTCGCTGTAAGTATTTGGCTTTATTTTTGGGTTCTCTATTCTGTTCCATTGGTCTATGTGCCTATTTTTATACCAGTACCATACTGGCTTGGTGACTATGGCCTTAAAGTATAGTTTGAAGTCAGCTAATGTGATGGCTCCACATCTGTTCTTTTTGCTTAGCCTTGCTTTGGTTATGCAGGCTCTTTTTTGGTTCCATATGCATTTTAGGTCAAATCCTCACATTTTCATTTTCTTTCTTGTACCTCGAATGTTCTCTTTTTACTTTTTTCTTCAACAAAAACATGAATATATCTTTATTACCCTAAAGATGTTCCCCTCAATTCTCTCTCTTGCTCTTTTTCCTTTTTCAATTTTATTTTTATATTTTGTAGAGATGGGGTCTCTGTCACTATGTTGTCCAGCCTGGTCTTGAACTCCCAGGCTCAAGCAATCTTCCTGCCTTGGCCTCTCAAAGTACTGGAATTCCAGATGTGAGCCACCATGCCTGGCCTATCTCTCTCTTTTATGCTATTGTAAAAAAATTTTTAATGTTTTGTATATTTCTCTTCCTGTCAACATTCAGGTGCTGGTGCTAACTTTTCACTGTTATACCATTTTTTCTCTCTCTTCATATGCAGTGCAACTTCCCTGTAAAGATGTTCTTAGATCTCAAATCTAGGTTTTCTACGGTTTAGAACTTGTACAATTGTCAGGTTTTCCCTGGGCCAGAGAGAGCTACTGAGAATGTTTGTCATTCTCCTTGAGTTTTAGGCATGCTGCCACCAGGTGGCAGCAGCAGAAAAAGTCATCCTGTCTGAACTGACATTAAATACGTTTAGGCCTGGGCTGATTTTAAATACCATCTTCTTTTTTTATGGGAAGAAAAAATATATATATATATTTGTTATTTTTGAGATACATATATTTAAATATTCCCCAAAGTAATTAAGACACAGCTTCTTACAAAGACATTTTTTACTTAATAAGGGGAATATAACTACACACATATACGTAGTATACAAATATATTTATATATAATGTATATATTTGTTTTAAGAAGTAAATTATAGCAAGCACTAAGGCATTATTCAATAAATTTATTATAAATAAAACAAAAGAATAACTGGGTATTATTTATTCTTTATTTTCTATTTTACCTTGTATTGCTGAAAGTACAAGAGCATTAAATGTTTTTTGACTAAAAAGATGATGCATTCGTGTAGAGGGCTTCTGCTTTTCTGAAAATAACACAAGTGTATGCCCAATTTGAACCTCTAAAAAGAAGAAAAACGTAACATGCTTATGGTGTGACTCTTCCCTGCTGACTTCAAGGGCACAATATTACCCCCCAGAACCAATAGCAAAATGAACAGTTTTTCCTCTCTACTCCATATAAACTGATTTTAAGTTCTCTCAAGGGCACTACCTGCCATTACTGAAGAAAACAGAAATCGATCTTAGTAGTGTTGGATAATTTTATATAATTTTATTGAAGGGTTTTATATGTAAAAACCCTGCCCAATTGCCAGCTCCACAAATTGTGTTACTGAATTTCGGCCATTTTTGTAGAGAGCTAGCCTAAGGATTCCCACTTAGCATCAACCCCGGGCCCCAGAATCAAATGGGGAAGGGAGACCTCCTTTCATTGCTCTCAGTGTCGAAGCAAAATCGAACATGAAGGCTGTTAAAATTGCTACCTGTGTAAACTCAAAGGACATAATTTCTTGTGTTTTGCAGTAACTCTAGGAAGTAACTGAGGGAGCCTTCTCTGGATTTTTACCGAGGCCTCTGAAATATGTAAAAGAAAACTCAGGCTGTTAGGTTGAGAAATCTCTGGTTGCTCTTGACTTGAGACACACTTTGTATATTTACCCCCTGCAATTGCACTAGGGCTCCCAGAAGCAGATCCAAACTCTGACTAGCAGAGAGAAACAGCTAGCCTAAAGCAGAAAAAAAAGTCTTTGTAAGAAGCTGTGTCTTAAAGTTTCTTAATTACTTTTGGGAGTATTAAAAAAATTAATACATCTCAGAAATAACATAGCACAGTACTGAATTACAGCAGAACTTTGCAAGCGAGTATTTCACGTCACAAGAAGAAGACTTGCTGCCATTGGGGAAATGACTGCCCCATCACTGACTGAACCCAAAGCAGACCAGCATGTGTAATGGGATACCTAACCCTTCAGTGCCTCAGGAAGGCAAAGAGTGGGAAGAGCCCTTTCTCTTGTCCTTTTTCCCACTAGGTTCATCCCCCAGAAGGAACAGTGACTCCTGACTCTTGAGGCTGAGAAACAGTACTGGTTAAGCATGGCTGAGCCCCCTGAGCATTTTCTTATTGGGATAGCCCTGATCTCAGGAGTCTCTTTCTTCCTATTCTAAGCGCTCTCTTTTCATAAACAAGAGCTGCAGTTGCCATCTCTGCTTGTGTCTAGGTTTGTAAAATTAATCTGGGGAAGCAGAGAGAGAATTAGGGAGTCCTGTTGTGGCTGTAGCTCTAAGCTATACCCTTCTATGGACATCATCAGTGTTTGGGCTGATTTTCATCTCTTTCTATCTGGCTTCTATGTCTTCTTTCTCAATTCTCGGAGTGTGGAGGGGAGGATGATTAATAATCACTTGTAACCCCTTTTATCAGTCCAAGTTCTCAAGAGAAACATAACCCTATCTATATCTATATAACTATACAGATGTATTGTATAGATAGATGGTATATCTGCAGGGAGCTGTGTTTTATGGAATTGGCTCACATGACTTTGGGGACGGGAAAATACAAAATTTGTAGGGCAGGGACAGCCTGGAAGTTCAAGTAAGAATTGATGTTGTAGTTTTGAATCTCAAATTCACAGGGCAGGCCAGCAGGCTAGAAACTGCGGTGGGTTTCTATGCTATAGTCTTGAGGCAGAATTCCTTCTCCTCTGGAAACTCCTTTGCCCTTAGGTCTCCAATGGATTGGGCGAAGCCTACTACATGATAGTCTGTTATAATCTGCTTTACTTAAAGTCAACTGACCATAAATGTTAATCACATATAATTCATATCCACAGCAACATCTAGACTAATGTTTGCTCAAACAACTGGATTCCATAACCCAGCTGAGCTGATACATAAAGTTAACCGTTACAGTTTAGCCCTTGTTTACTTGACATCCACACACATTTTCTTGCACTTAATGTCCTGATAAAGGTAATAACAAAGCCGTTCTTCCATCTAACATGATATAGTCAAAGTGACACATAAGTTAACAATTGCGCCACTGTTCCCCAAAGCTCTCCTATTTCACTCTGCCACACATGCAGTGGTTTAGCCATATCACCTAGCCTTCCCTAAATATATGTGGGTTTTTTGTGCCTCCACATCTTGTTTTTTTTTAATATTGTCTTCTCTACCTACAAAACTCTCGCCCATTCTTTTCTGGTCATTTTCTATTCATCATTCAGGATTCATAGCAATAAGTTTTTCGTGTATCATAAATCTGACCATGTATTTCTATAGTTACAGTGTTAAAAAAAAATAGGACATGGTGTCTGAATAAAGATTGAGTACAAAATAAATAAAGATGTGGCCAGTTTCCTGTCATTAAAGCAAAGCTATAATGATTTAAAAACAAAGTACCATAAAATAAATCTTGTAAAATGAACAATGAGCTATTCTTGTATTGATTACATAAGGAATTTTAACAGACAAGGTGTGTGGTATCTCTGTGTGTGCCTGTGTGTCACATAAAGAGAGGTCTTTGCTATAACAGTGAATGTTTAAAATACAAATGCTAACTATGTCACATGCGTAACACTTAAATAGTAATTATGTCATTCACTTTGTTAGATTTTGGTAATAATTTTGGGAAAAAACTAAATTATTTTAAGAATCTTCTCAGTAAATCTTGAGCTGATACAAATATAGATATCTATATTGCAAGCATGTGTATTTATAGTTGTTTTGCTGACATTAGAGCATCAGTATTTGGGTTAGTCTCTTAAAATATAGTTCTCATAAGACAAATCGGCTACAGACTTCCCCACACTCTTTACAAGGATGTTGGTCTCTGAATCTGGTCTGTTCGTACATTTTGTTTTGTTTTGTTTTGCCTTACTACACCAACAAAGAGTCTGGAAGAGGAAAACAAGAATAAACGCAGCATAAGCATGATGTGGAAAAGGAAGGAAAAAGCTGTTTCCACTTTACCAGGAGAAGGGGGCTGGTTCATGACCAGTCACAGGGGTCTGAGAGGGCTGCTGTGCTCTCAGGCACTCTTCTCACTCTCTGTCATTTCCCCCAGATGCGCCATCTGGCCAGCTCCTGTTATAACCAGCCATGGCTCTTAGCTGCGAAAAAATAGAATCTGACTCTGGTGAACTCCACCAGGGAAGGAGTGCATTGAAAAGATATAGGGCTACTAGACGATTAGAGAAGTCTGGGAAACCAGATTTGGGAATAATTAGGATCCAGGGGAGCCAGGTGGCCAGAATCCCAGCTGAGGCCATAAGTGAGGCCTGCATTGGTTTACGTAGCCCTGGTCTCTGGCCGCCTGATAACACCACACAACACAGCTGGTTGCTAGTGGTTACCATCTTTGTGTTTTCCATTGTGGATCTGTATCTCAGTCCATTTTGTGTTGCTGTAACACAAATGGATAATCACACCTGCAACTAGATCACTTACACAGAAAAGAGGTTTACTTAGCTTGCAGTTTTGCAGGCTAGGCAGTGTGAGATGCAAGGCACTGGCATCTGCTTAGATGCTGGTGAGGGCTTTTCATGCTAGGTCATAACATGGCAGAGAAGTTCAAAGACAAAGGCAAAGAGGCAAACTCCAAGGGCTGTCCCGCCTTGTAACAACCCACTCTCGGGGAAACAAATTCATTCCTATGAGAACTAATCCAGTCTCACCAAAGCAAGAACTCACTCACTGCTGCAGAAGGACACCGAGTCACTCATGAGGAATCTGCCCCCATGACCCAAACACTTCCCAGCCCACAGCCCACCACCACCACATTGGGGATCAAATTTCAACATGAGTGTTGGCAGGGACAAAGAAACCATAGCAACGTGAAATTATCTTTGTTTCTTTGTACCACTTGCTCCAGTAGTAAAGTCCTGAGTGGGAGCATCTAGTTGGCTGAGGTCGAATGTTCCTGTTACCTTCAACAGAGGGCATATTCAGACATTGCTCTGGCCTTAATAGCTGCCAAGTGAGAAGATTTCAATAAAGACTTGAACAAAGGCAGATTCTCCTAACAGAAAAGTGGATTCTGATGCTGAGAAACCAAATATCGACTGCACTCCCTTATCCTTCAGGAGTCTGAATTTCACTTCCTCAGAGAGCCTGTTCTTGACTTTGGAGACTCAGTTCAGTTTCTCCCAGTTAAATGCATTTGTATAATCCTATGCTTCCCTTTGGAGCACTCACCACACTTCTAATTTGTTGTAAGTGATAACATCTAGGACCTTCTTTATAACATATTTTTGGTGTGGGGTTCTACAAGTCATAGAGAGACTTCCATCCACATTCCAGGTTCATACACATTTGAGTGCAGACTGTGGTGAGAGGGTTTTCCATTTTGCCCCACCTACTCCATCCAGAGCCAAGGCTGAGACCAGCCTGTATCCTCACCATCTCTCTGAGGGGGCAGTCTTTTTCCAGTTCATTCACTCAGGTTTCACCTTCTTTCAGCATGAGTTTACGAGGGTGGTGGGGAGCAGACATGGCCTCTAATCCCTCCTCTGTCCTGTGTGGGCTCCAGGCCTCATCTCTTGCCCTTTGTGTGTGAAAGCCCAGGCTGCAGCCTCCAAGGACTGGCAGACACCCTCAGGTGAACACTGACTCCAGCCTTCATTTACATAGTCAGATCCCTGCTTTATCTTTTTTTTTTTTTTGCCATCATATCAACTTCCTTTACCTTCTCACAGACCATACCATTCAATAAAAAGTTGCTTTAATATGACTTATGTACTACTTTTGTATGTGCTCCAGTGAGAGAGGTTTTTTCCTTTGATCATATAGCCAGAAAGAGTTATTTATGTAAATATTTTTCTATTTATGTAACTATTTTCTAAACATAGTTATTTATCAATGAATAAATGAATGCTTTAATAATTGTCTTAATAAACAGATATTTCATCTTCTTTCATGCTATTCGTATTCATTACTGCATACCTGGTGAATCTTCTGTAGGAGAGGGATAAAAAGGGAAAAAGCCATTTTTTTCTAAAATAAACCAGACACATTCAAATTTGGAACTGAGGTTGATTCTGGGCAGGGAGGGATGATTGGATCAAGCATCCCAGGCTCTGTTCTGGGGAATATTCCTGCCCCTTCCTGTGTCTTCTCTCATTTGTGTGCCCCCAAGTGTGCAGGCCTCAGAGGGCTTCTGCTTCCCCTTAACAGTGGACAAATAACCAGAACCTTGCTGTTCTTTGGTGCATCTTGAGACAAGATTCGGAGGGTCCAACATGACTGTCCTAAGGCTAGGTGATGAGAAGAGGGAAATAAAGGTGGATTGTGTCTAGAGAATATGTCTTATGAGATATTGTTTAATCACTGTCAGCTTGTGGGGTCCCACAGAGGTTTCCACACCCTGTCCCTGCCACAGAGGCTGTCATTTGCCTCACTGTCTGAGATCGCATTTGAACTTGTCTGCCTTTCAAAGTCCATGCTAAGAAACGAAATCAGCTCCTCTCCTTTTCTCATCTAGGCCTCTCTTCTTACAGATTGATTTCCTGTATGAGGATCCACTTTTTTTTTTTTTGAGATTGACAGTGGCAATGCCTTTATTCAGCAAAAGTACCCAGTGGGGCTCCTATTTGCTTTTGCAGTCAGTGAGCGTCAGAGTGGATTTAAGTCATCCTGATTGCAAAGCCCATATGGCTTGCACAGAATGATGCCCCTGCAGGGTTTGCCCATGTGGATTTGTACATGATTTCCAATCTTAAGTATAATATAAGGACGTCCTTATAGTGTAGCCTGGCACCTTAAAAAGAGAGCATGCTCTTTTGAGGTCTACTGGATGTATGCTCGCATGTCTGCTCTGCTTCTCACTAACCACAGAGCTTGTATAATTATTTCACATTTGTTAACCTCAGTTTACTTATTTTTAAAATGGAAATACACTTGTTCCTTAAACAACATGGGCTTGAACTGCATGGATCCAATTATATATGAATTTATTTCAATAAAAGTTACATCGAGTGTGCCTGTCTCTCTTGCCTCCTCTTCCAGCTTCTCCACCTCTTCCTCCTCTGCCACCCCTGAGACAAGACCAAACCTTCCTCTTCTTCCTCCTCCTCAGCCCACTCATGTGAAGACAATTAGGGTGAAGACCTTTATGATAATTTACTTTCATGTAATGAATAGTAAATATATTTTCTCTTCTTTATGATTTTCTTAGTGGTATCTGTATTTCTCTGTCTTTATTGTAGGAATACAGTGCATAATCCATATACAAAATATGTTAATTGACTATGTTATTGGTAAGGCTTTTGGTCAACATTAGGCTATTACTAGTTAAGTTTTTGGGGAGTCAAAGCTACAAGCAGATTTTTGGCTGTACAGGGGGTTGGCATCTCAACTCCTCCTGCAGTATTCAAGGGTCAACTGCACTATCTATATCTTATGTACTTAAGATACCAAGAACAGTCTGGAAAGTTTTCAGTAAAAACATGGGGATTATGTGCAAGTCTGTGCATTAATGCATGGCACCCTGTTCTTTCCATGGCTGGGTTCTTATAATGTTGGCAGTCAGTCTCATTAGGAGGCTGGAGGGTTTCCTAGTGAAACTGACAAGACTAAAAACGTTACAGCTACTGATGAAGGGACTCACATAGACATCCTTCCCCTAAAGCAGTACTTCTCTCTCTTTATCATTATTGTTTTTTTATTTTAAAAAATTTATTTATTATACTTTAAGTTCTGGGGTACATGTGCAGATTGTGCAGGTTTGTTACATAGGTATATACGTGCCATGGTGGTGGTTTGCTGCATCCATTGTGCTGTCATCTACATTAAGTATTTCTCCTAATGCTATCCCTCCCCAATCCCCCACCCCCTGCTATTCCTCCCCTAGCCCCCCACCTCCAGGTCCCAGTGTGTGATGTTCCCCTCCCTGTGCATACATGTGTTCTCATTATTCAACATCCACTTATGAATGAGACCATGTGGTATTTGGTTGTCTGTTCTTGTGTCAGTTTGCTGAGAATGATGGTTTCCAATGTAATCCATGTCCCTGCAAAGGACATGAACTCACCCTTTTTTATGGCTGTGTAGTATTCCATGGTGTATATATGCCACATTTTCTTTATCCAGTCTATCCTTGATGGGCATTTGAGTTGGTTCCAAGTCTTTGCTATTGTGAACAGTGCCTCAATGAACATACATGTGCATATGTCTTTATAACAGAATGATTTATAATCCTTTGGGTATATATGCAGTAATGGGATTGCTGGGTCAAATGGTATTTCTAGATCCTTAAGGAATCGCCACACTGTCTTCCACAATGGTTGCACTAATTTACACTCACATCAATAGTGTAAAAGCATTCCTATTTCTCCACATCATCTCTAGCATCTGTTGTCTCCTGATTTTTTAATGATTGCCATTATAACTGGTGTGAGATGGTATCTCAATGTGGTTTTGATTTGCATTTCTCTAATGACCAGTGATGATGAGTTTTTTTTCATATGTTTCTTAGCTGTATAATAGTCTTCTTTTGAAAAGTGTCTGTTCATATCCTTTGCCCACTTTTTGATGTTTTTTTATTCTTGTAAATTTGTTTAAGTTCTCCATAGATTCTGGATATTAGCCCTTTATCAAATGGGTAGATTGCAAGAAATTTTTCCCATTCTGTTGGTTGCCAGTTCACTCTATTGATAGTTTCTTTTGCTGTGCAGAAGCTCTTAAGTTTAATTAGATCCCATTTGTCTATTTTGGCTTTTGTTGCCATTGCTTTTAGTATTTTAGTCATGCAAGTCCTTGCCCATGCCTGTGTCCTGAATGGTATTGCCTAGGTTTTCTTCTAAAGTTTTTATGGTGTTAGGCTTCATGTTTAAATCTTTAATCCATCTAAAGTTAATTTTTGTATAAGGAATCCAGCTTCAGCTTTCTGAATATGGCTAGCTAGTTTTTCCAACATGATTTATTAAATAGAGAATCTTTTCCCAGCAGCATTTATTGAACAGGGAATCCTTTCCCCATTGCTTGTTTTGTTAGGTTTGTCAAAGATCAGATAGTTGTATGGCATTCTCTCTGAGGCCTCTGTTCTGTTCCATTGGTGTATATCTCTGTTTTGGTAACAGTACCATGCTGTTTTGATTGCAGTAGCCTTTAATATAGTTTGAAGTCAGGTAGCGTGATGCCTCCAGCTTGGTTTTTTTTTTTTTTGCTTAGGATTGTCTTGGCTATGCAGGCTCTTTTTTGGTTCCATATCAAGTTTAAAGTAGTTTTTTCCAATTTTGTGAAGAAAATCAATGGTAGCTTGATGGGGATAGCTTTGAATCTATAAATTACTTTGGGCAGTATGGCCATTTTGACCATATTGATTCTTCCTAACCATGAGCATGGAATGTTTTTCTATCTGTTTGTGTCCTCACTTATTTCCTTGAGCAGTGGTTTGTAGTTCTCCTTGAAGAGGGCCTTCACATCCTTTGTTAGTTGTATTCCTAGGTATTTTATTCTCTTTGTAGCAATTGTGAATGGGAGTTCACTCATGATTTGGCTCTCTATCTCTTATTGGTGTATAGGAATGCTTGCAATTTTTGCACATTGATTTTGTATCCTGAGACTCTGCTGAAGTTGCTTATCACCCTAAGGAGATTTTGGGGTGAGACAATGGGGTCTTCTAAGTATAAAATCATGTCATCTGCCAACAGGGACAATTTGATGTTCTCTGTTCCTATTCGAAGACCCTTTATTTCTTTCTCTTGCCTGATTGCCCTAGCCAGAACTTCCAATACTATGTTGAATAGGAGTGGTGAGAGAGGGCATTCTTGTCTTGTGTCAGTTTTCAAAGGGAATGCTTCAAGTTTTTGCTCATTCAGTATGATACTGGCTGTGGGTTTGTCACAAATAGCTCTTATTATTTTGAGATACGATCCATTGATACCTAGTTTATTGAGAATTTTTAGCATAAAGGGCTGTTGGATTTTGTCAAAGGCCTTCTCTGCATCTATTGAGATAATCATGTGGTTTTTGTCCTTGGTTCTGTTTATGTGATGGATTACATTTATTGATTTGGGGATG
The DNA here is from genome assembly GCA_963574635.1 of Cheracebus regulus. NCBI lineage: Eukaryota > Metazoa > Chordata > Mammalia > Primates > Pitheciidae > Cheracebus > Cheracebus regulus. The sequence continues at coordinate 29,758 of CAUYQU010094129.1, read as the reverse complement.
TTGAACCAGCCTGGTATCCCTGGGATGAAGCTAACTTAATCCTGATGGATAAGCTTTTTGATGTGCTGTTGGATTTGGTTTGCCAGTATTTTATTGAAGATTTTTGCAACAATGTTCATCATGGGTATTGGCCTTTCCTTTTTAGTTGTGTCTCTGCCAGGTTTTGGTATCAGGGTGCTGTTGGTCTCATAAAATGAATTATGGAGTATTCCCTCTTTTTGTATTGTTTGGAATAGTTTCAGAAGGAATGGTAACAGCTCCTCTTTGTACATCTGGTAGAATTTGGCTGTGAACCCTTCTGGTTTAGAACTTTTTTGATTGGTAGGCTATTAATTGCTGTCTCAACTTCAGACCTTGTTATTGGTCTATTCAGGAATTCAGCTTCTTCCTGGTTTAGACTTGGGAGGGTGTAGGTGTCCAGGAATTTATCCATTTCTTCTGGATTTACTGGTTTATTTGCCCAGAGATGTTTGTAGTAATCTCTGATGATAGTTTGCATTACTGTGGGATAGGTAGTGATATCCCCTTTATCATTTTTATTGCATCTATTTGAATCTTCTCTCTTTTCTTTTTTATTAGTCTGGCTAGCGATCTATTTTGTTGATTTTTCAAAAAATCAGCTCCTGGGTTTATTGATTTTTTTGAAGGGTTTTTTTTCTGTCTCTGTCTCCTTCTTTGATCTTAGTTATTTCTTGCCTTCTGCTACCTTTTGAATTTCTTTGATCTTGCTCCTCTAGTTCTTTTAATTTTGACGTTAGGGTGTCGATTTTATATCCTTCCTTGCTTCTCTGGTGGGTATTTAGTACTATAAATTTCCCTCTAGACACTGTAAAGCAGTACTTCTCAAAGTGTGGTCCCCAGCCTGGCAGTGTCAATGTTATCTGGGAACTTATTAGAAATGCAGGTTCTCAATCCGTACCTCACACCTAGTAAGTCAGAAGCTGTGGGGTACGGCTCAGCCCTTTGTCTTCACAGGTGTCCTAGGTCATTTTGATACAGAGTAAAGTTTAAGAATCACTGATCTGTCCACTAGTTGACCAATTGTCTTGATTACATTGGGGTCCTAGGCCCTTAAAAAACATTATAGTGCCCAATCTTCCTTATCCAGATAAAATTCAAAATAAAAATTAATATTGGAAATGAGACAATAAATACATACATTCTGAAACTAAAGTTGTTTGTTTTTAGTTTCTTTAATTAATTTCTTTAATTTCTCACTAGTAATTTGTGTCCTCTCTTTTTTTTCTTCCAGTTAGCCTGGCTAGAGGCTTGTCAATTTTATTGATCTTTTCAAAGAAGCAACTTTTGGTTTTGTTGATTTTTCTCTGTTGATTTTCTGTTTTAAATATTATTAATTTTTCTCTAGGTTTTTTCTTTTCATTTGCTTACTTTGGATTTAATTTGTCATTCTTCCAACCTAGTTTCCTACCATGGAAGTCTAAGTGATTGATTTTAGATCTTTTTCTTTGCTAATGCATTCAATGGTGTAAACTTCCCTCTAAGCTCTGCTTTTGCTGCATCCCACGAGTTTTGATTAGTTTTCATTTTATTAAAAACATTTTAAAATTTCTCTTAAGATTTTCTTCTTTGACCCATGTGTTATGTAGAAATGTGTTGCTTAATTTCAAAATATTTTATGATTTTTCAGCTTTCTGTTATGATTTCTAGTTTAATTTTATTGTGGTCTGAGAGCAGACAGTAGACATTGTATGATTTCTTTTCTTTTCTTTTTTGAGACAGAGTCTTGCTCTGTTGCCAGGCTGGAATGCAATGGCATGATCTTGGCTCACTGCAACCTCTACCTCCTGGGTTCAAGCTATTCTCCTGCCTCAGCCTTCCAGGTATCTGGGACTACAGGCATGAGCCACAGACATTGTATGATTTCTATTCCTTTAAATCAGTTAAGGTGTGTTTTATGGCCAGAATGTGGTCTTTCTTAGTTTTCTGTTTTTTTTTTTTTGTTGTTGTTGTTTTTGTTTTTGTTTTTTCCTTGCATCTTATCTCTCTCAGCAGCCGTTCTAACATACCTAATGAGTATTTTACGTTATAGGTTTTTTTTTTTTCCTAAATGCGCTTTTTTGGGGGGGTGTGCACATGCAATTTTAATATACATAAATAATATGTTTTATATCTCATTATCTTTCTTACTTTTCTCACACAGCACTGTACTTCCAAACTATGTTGTTTATAGCTAATCCTTTGCTTCTAAACGTTGAAAAGTCTAGAAATTGTAAGTAGATAAAATTTATCCACTTACCTTCCCAATGGTGGACACCTATTTTTTTCTCTAAGTTCCCATTGCCAAAAATAATGGTATAATGAATGCCTTTCTTCATGCCATCTTAAAGGCCTGAAAGAGAATGATTTTGGGCCATATATACCCTGGACCAGATTTGCTATGCCCTGTGGATGCATATACTTATTTTTTTCTAAGTAATGTCTTGCTGTTTTCCAGAATAGCTGTAGTATATGGGGGTTCCTAAATCCCTACCTCCTTACTAACACTTAGCACCATCCAGCTTTTTAAATTTTTGCTAATCTTATAAATATAAAAAGATATATCACTGTTTAAATTTGCACTTCTATGTTTAGTAATCTGTTTGAGCATCTCTTTACATGCTCTGTGGTACTTCAGGTTTTCTCTTCTGTAAATTGTTCTATATACCTTGCTCATTTTTGTTTTTCCTGCTAATGTTGATGTCTTTCTCTTGCTGGTTTTCTAGGGTTTATTATTATATGTGCTAGTTAGGCATCTTTTCTCATTTTATTATAGATGCTGCCCATAAAGAAAAAGAGGTTTGGGCAGACGATAAAAGGAAGAGATTTGAGAAATTATTTTCAAAAGGCAGTTGAAATGGGATGGGCATAATTATGGGAGGCTTAATGGCTGTTTAAAGGAACTGTTAGCCCAAAGTGAAGGAAGTAATGTGTGAGAGCCCAGAGTCCGGGCTCTGGAGTCACTGGGACTGGGGTTTGAATCCCAGTGCTGTTACTCCTGCTCCAAGTTTCCATATCTGTGAAATGAGGATAGAATAGTAGTTACTTGTTGTGCAGTATAATTGAAATAAAATAGAAAGCACATAGAAGAGTTGCATGGATCAGAGTAAGCATCCAAAAACATGTATCCAAAAAATGTTAGCGGCTATTATCATTATTACTGTTACTAAGAAAATTACATAAAGAGATCAGGAAATTCTTGGGCAGAAGTAAGTAGAGAGGAGAGAAAGAGAGGAAAGGAAGTCTGGATGAGAAAGAAGTGTGTATCACTCCCTGGTGACATTTAAATTCACCTCTCTTTGCCTCTTTTACTCCCAAGTACAAAAAGAAAAAATTGGGCTGAACAATATTTTCCATATAGAAGGTAATAAGACCATGAATGACTCTAAAACTCAATGTTGAAAGTTTAGCATTTAAGTTAAATTACAATTAAGGTAGGAAACATTTATTAAAGGGCTTGGGATAGAGGGATGGATCCCAAGTGAAAGAAAACCTGAACTTAAAGTTGGCTGTTTTCAAACAGAAGTGACAAGAGAGGGAGGGAAGGAAGAGGAAAGAAGGTAAAAGGGCATTGACCCAACTATGTGAAGTGATTATTTCCCATCCACAGCTGGCTAGCATTCAGAAGTTGTCCATCTGGTATTTATAACAATTACTACTAAATTGAAAAGGACCAATAACATTTGCATCAAAACAGTTTACTCCTCAGTGTTTTCTTCATGGCAGCCTTTACTTCCTTGTTCCTCAGGCTGTAGATGAGGGGATTCAACATGGGGATTACTGTGGTGTAGAACACAGAGGCCACATTCTCCTGGGCCAAGGAACTGATTGTGGAGGGTTTTAAATACATGAATGCAGTTGACCCATAGAACATTCCCACAGCTGCAAGGTGGGAGCTGCAGGTGCTGAAGGCTTTGGATCTACCCTCTGTGTTGCTGATGCGGAGGATGCTGGAGAGAATGAAGGTGTAAGAAACAAGAACTGTTAAGCTCGTGACTATGATGTTGAATCCAGCCAACATGAAGATTGTCATTTCAATATCATAGGTGCTAGAGCAGGACAGTTTCATGAGAGGGAGGATGTCACAGAAGTAGTGACTGACGAGGAGCTCACAATAGGGCAGTTTTAACATGAGGCCAGTTTCTATTGTAGAGTCAATTAGTCCTATGGCGTAGACCACAGCCACCAGCAGGGAGCAGATGTGAGGAGACATAATGATGTTGTAAAGCAAAGGGCAGCAGATGGCAACATAGCGGTCGTAGGCCATCACTGTCAGCATGTAACACTCAGCAATGACAAAAACAAGGAAGAAGTAGAGCTGTGACACGCACCCTGCGTAGGAGATGATGTTCTTTTCTGACACAAAGTTCACCAGCATTTTAGGGGTAATGACGGAGGAGTAGCAGAGATCCACAAGTGACAGATTGCTGAGAAAGTAGTACATGGGGGTGTGAAGCTGAGAGTTCAGCCAAATCAGAGTGATCATGCCCAGGTTCCCCACCATGGTGACCAAGTAGATCCCGAGGAAGAGGAGAAACGGGGAGCTGGAGGTCTGGTCTCTTTGTTAATCCCCTGAGAATGAACACTGTCACTGTAGAGTGATTTTCTGCAGCCATCCTCCTCTGGGTGGGAAGCCTGCAGAGATGCATGGGAGACAAGAACCCCATTAAAAGGCTAATCTTGGACTGCTTGGGGAAGCTAGTCTTGAGCCTTTGGTGATAGTTAAATATCCTGGGCTCTCTGCTGATACATCCTCCCTGCCCTCCTCCCCTTCTCCTGCTATTTGTGGGTCTTTTTTGCAGGAAGACCAGCCTGAGTGTTTCAGAGATCATGAAGATGAGAGGAAAGCAGGCCAAGGTCTGGATCTTTTACCATGCACATGCTTCTAAAATATCTTGGGGCAGTGTTTCTCAAAAGGTAGTCCATGGACCAGCAGCACTGACATTACCTGGAGATTTTTAGAGATGCAAATTCTCAGGCCTCAGCTGACATCTACTTAATCAGAAACTCTGGATATGGAGCCCAGCAATCTGTGTATTAACAATCTCTCTGGTGATGGTATTGCATAGGAAAGTTTGAGAATCTCTACACTGTAGATAATAAGTAGCATATTTCGTATTTTGTAGTTGGAGATGGATTTTGCTTTAGAAATAAACTTTCCTTGTCATGTGTATAATTCCTAAATATTCACTGGATGTGAACATGTAAGTACTCATCTGAAATTTATGCAGTGTCGGGGTGATATGGTAGTTACAAGCTGTGCCATTGATGGACACATCAATTTCTATGTCTGAAAGATGAAGAAATTAATATCAATTCCAAAGGTGATTGTAAAAATAACATGAGATAATGAATATTTAGAAATCTTTTTTTTTCAAATACTCAGTGCCTATAAAAATGTGAATTGTCGTTAAGAGTCTGGAATTTATTCTTAATTTCTCACTTGACTTGCGGTCCTGGGACAGTGGTTTTCAGCATTGGCGGTGTATTATAATCACATGGAGCATTTATAAAGTATTGATTCCTGGGTTCTACCTATAGAAGTACTGATTTAATTGATCTGTTGTGCTCCCTGAGCACTGGCCCACTGAATGTTCACCAGTGAGTGCTGAATAGCTAATTATTATTATCATTATCGTTATTTTCAGATCATTGTATCAAACCACTGTCCTATTATATCCCTGATGGCAAAGTATTCAAATTACAGACATATCTCTAGGAAGCATGAATAATCATTGCCGGATACATTATGTATAGATAGTCTCATCTGTGGGATATATTTAAGCTATAAAACTTAAATTCTCCCTATTTTAATTGCTTCCTACGTAATTACTAACTTTTGCATAATACTTTACAGTTTACACATTTGTTTCAAAGGTCAATCTCGTTAACTTCCAAAATTTTGGGAAATGGGGAGAAATGTGTTTAGGGAAGGATTTTAATTTTCATTTTTATATTGAGAAAACTGAGATGCCAGACACTAAGTGATTTGTCCAAGGTTTACTGATTATTGGTGACTTGGAACTCGAACTCACCCTGCTCTGTCCCAATTATGAGTTTCCTCTTTTGCCTCACATGTGTAGCCTTGTAAATCTGCACACTTACAGTTCTAAGCAATGTGTGATTGAAACAGGTTTATGCTTGGTATCTTAGTATATGCATAGCATAGGAAAAAGAAGAATGCTGTATTTTGTTTCGTTGTCTAGGAAATAGAAGCTCTAAAAGTTAAATACGTTATTCAAGGTAACCAAGCTAGTAAGAGGCAGGACTGGGCCTAAAACCCAGGACTCTGACCACGAGTGTGTTTTGTCTCCACTAAACTAAATTGTTTTGTTTTAGCTTATCTTTGTGTAGCACTTTATTATTATTTAATAACGTTTAATTTATATAATTTTTGAAGATAGAGGAAAGATCTATTGCTAATTTTGGGTGCATTTAATAAATTATAACGGCCATGTATATGCATTGTAGTGAATTAGAAACGCAAATAAGCAAAAATTTAAAACACCCATTTTCCACTACTTGGGACCAAAGGGTGGTAGTGAATATCCTTCTAGACTTTTCCTATGCCATATATGTATTTACATGTATATAAATACATACATATATTTACAAAAACATTTATAATCTGCTTTTTTAGCATAGCATTCACAAATGCATTATCTCATTTGATTCCTATTAATAATAACTGGCACTAACTGTATTCCTTTTTCTTAGATGTAAGAGTCTTTAGAATCATTAGGGTGTGGTGTGAAGACAAAGTTTGCATTGCATTGTAAACTTTATATGTCAAATTATTGGTAATGAGGCATTTAACTTTACAATAACTGGTATGAGAGGTAGCTAAGATTTTTTAAATTCAAGTTGAGCATTCCTAATCTGATAATTCAAAGACAAAAATCTGAAACTTCTTGAGCACCAACATGAAGCACAAGTGGAAAATTCCACACATCCTCTCATGTGACTGGTCTCAGTCAAAAGACAGTCAAAATTGTTTCATGCAAAAAATTATTTAAAATATTGTATAAAATGGCCAAGGTGGGCAGATCACGAGGTTAAGAGATCGAGACCATCCTGGCCAACATGGTGAAACCCCGTCTCTACTAAAAAAAATACAAAAATTAGCCAGGTGTGGTGGCACGCGCCTGTGGTCCAGCTACTCGGGAAGCTGAGGCAGAAGAATCGCTTGAACCCAGGAGGCGGAGGTTGCAGTGAGCCGAGATTGCACCACTGTACTCCAGCCTGGCGACAGAGCAAGCCTCCATCTCAAAAAAAAAAATGCATAAAATTACCTTCAGCCTGTGTGTAAAAGATGTATATGAAGCATATATAAATTTCATGTTTAGACTTGGATCTCATCCTGAAGATATCTCATTATGTATATTCAAACATTCTAAAACATGAAAAAATTTGAAATTCAAGACACTTCTAGTCCCAAGCATTGCACATAAGGAATTATTTCCATTTATTACAGTGGAGATAGAATTGTATTATTTTCACTTATTACAAAGAAGAATTATTTTCTAAATAACAATAGTAGATTTAAAACAATTTACATTTATTTTTTACCCAATTTCTGCCTCTCAGAATAAGAAACACCCAACTTGAATAACTATAACTGTAGATCATGTGCTTTACAAAGCAATGTGGAATGAACACCATTCTCCGAGTGCACAGCAGGTGGGAACACCATTGTGTAGAAGAATGCTAGACAGCATTGATTTAATGTTTCACTCTCATAGTCTTCTAATAACATGAAAGAGGTAAATATAAACCACATATTTCTTTTATTTTTCTGTTTTTTTTTCTTTTTTAAAAACAGAATCTTACTCTTTTGCTCAGGTTTGAATGTAGTTGTGTAATCATAGCTCACTGTAACCTTGAACTACTGAGCTCAAGCAAGCCTCTCACCTCAGTCTCCTGGGTAGCTGGGACTACAAATGCATATACCATGCTGGGCTACTTTTTAAAGTTTAGGGTACAGATGGGATCTCTCTGTGTTGAGCATGCTGGTATCCAACTCCTGGCCTCAAGCAACCCTCCTTTCTTGGTCCCCCAAAGCTCTGGGACTACAGATGTGAGCCACCATGCCTAGCCAGACCGTATATTTTATATTAGTTACTGCAATTATTACCTCTAGTTTCACCAAGCCATCAGAGCCTTAGGATTACTGCCAGTGAGAACACAGCACACAGATTAAAAAAGCACATAGAGGTGAAGATAAATATGGTTGTAAATAGTCTGCATTATAAACAAGAGTTCATGAAAGAAATATTTTTCTCATCCAATTGCTTAAAGTTTGTAATTAAATACCTGTGATAAGGAAAAACGGAGCACAGTCTGTTGGAAACTTTAGGGACTGCCTTGGTTTCAGCAATCAGAAAATTCAGGAACCATATACTCAAAGTCATAAAAAACGGGTCACTAAGGTTGGGGGCTTGGGATTGTGTTTACATATATATGGGCACAGTATCTATCTCCTGGGCTGTAATCACTTGAGAGACTGGGGTCCTCACTAATGGAGCAATTAGAGCCTTGCTTTACACTGGCTCTGTGAAGCATGCTTTGTCTCCCAGGTGTGTTAATTTTCCTTTTATTGGTAGAGATCTTGCAGCTAGGGAAACTTACAATCTAATACCAGCTTTAGGTAATTTTACAATCAACAACCCCATTACCGTTGTTGTCAGAATTGTCATGATTAGGATCATTATGCCTATCATCACCACAACCATGTCACTCATTACTATCAACACCATCGTCAGTGACTACCATTATCATTGTTACTTACTAGTTATTCATGATTATGTGCAATTGATCAGCTTTAAAATGTTTATCATAAAGTGTTTTAAAAATGAATTCAAAATTTTTTTTTAAAACAAGCTGTATGGTTTTAGCAAAGGAATGTTACCTTCCTTACATTTATAAGGGAATGCTGAATTTGTCACCTTGCTACTGCACCAGTAAACTGAAAGCATAGAATGCAGGAGGTTGAGGAGCATATGAAGGTAGACTAAAACAACTATTCATTCCTATAGGCTCATTCAAAAGAGAAGTATGTTCATAAAAAAATTTCCTATTCAAGAACATATTCAGCATTATGTTATTCATGAATATATTACTAGTGAAGATTTTTAAATTAAACTTTTTATTTTGAGTTAATTGTAATTTCACATGTAATTATAAGAAATAATGAAGAGGCCTGGCACGGTGGCTCAAACGCCTGTAATCCTAGTAGTTTGGGAGGCCAAGGCGGGTGGATGACCTGTGGTCAGGAGTTTGAGAGCAGCCTGGCTAATATGGTGAAACCCGTCTCTACTAAAATATATATATATATATATATATATATATATATATATATATATATACAAAAATTAGTAGGGTGTGGTGGTTAGGCACCTGTAATCCCAGCTACTCGGGAGGGTGAAGCAGGAGAATTGCTTGAATCCGGGAGGCGGAGGTTGCAGTGAGCTGAAATCGTGCCACTGTACTTCAGCCTGGTGACAGAGCATGACTTGGTCCCAAAAACAAAAGAAATAAGGAAGAAAGATTCCTTGCTGTATACTTTATGCCATTTCCCACAGTTGTAAAATCTTGCAAAATGGTTGTATAATATCATACTCAGGATTATTGACATTGTTATAATTAACGGATCCTATTCAGATTTCCCCAGTTTTACTCATACTCATCTGTGCATGTAGTTTTGTGAAATTTTATCAAACACATAGGCTTGTGTGTCTAATACCACACTCAACATAAAAACACATCACCTGAATTTTCTAAGGTTCGGAACAACAATTTGATTTCCTGTTATACTCCAAAGGTGACCAGTTATTTTTCTTTATTATAAACTCACCACTGTAAACATATTTTATGTGTAAGATAACTGCAACAGACAACAAAGGTAATTTAATGCAGTTATTTTTGTTGATCAAATTTTTCTGCCTTTGGCCTGTAGAATTCTCTTCAGTTTGTCTCTGGAGTCTTCGACACTGTGCTAGTAGTTTCTAATATTATACCTTCCATGCTAGCTGATAGGGCAAGGTGTTATTAACTCATTTCATACATTTAATTCCTCAGACCTGGAATCAACCATTTCTCCAAGAAACTTGATTTCTTTTAGCAGGGAAATGATATTTCAAGAACACAAATTAGGTGCTAGAGAGGCTCATTGCTCTTGGCTAAGCCATTGTTTGTAGCTCTTTTCAAACAGAACTAGGAAATGCAGGACTACATAGTTAACAAAGTGTCTCTTTTTTTTGGAAATCTGATAATCTTACTAGGATATATTTTAATGTTCATTCTGAGATAATTTTCTTAGTTGTGATGTTTCTTTTAATATGTTACTTTAAATCTATTGTTTTATGCCAGAAAGCTTCTTGAATTACAGTTTTTATTACTTGTTCTATTGCTTTAGAGTTCTCTGTTGAGGCTCCTACTCTATGCCAGGTGCCAGCTGGATCATTATCTAGTGTCTACATTTGTTACTTTCCCCCAAATTCTTTTCATTCAATTTTCCCCCTTTGTTTTCACCTTTGATTTCTCCTAAGGCACTATCTGTTGTGTTTATTTCATTACTGTTACTCTTAATCCAGTCTCAATTTCTGAAACTGTCTTTTATTTCTAACAATTTCCTGTGTCCTATTGCTTAATTTATAATTTTTTTTACTAATTCTAAGTTTTATTATTTGTTTGTGGGCATGTCTTTGTGGCTTACTCTATATTTTCTATAGAAAAACATTTTTTTCTTATAATAATTTTATATGGGATTTTACTTTGTTTTCTATTCATTTTTATATAAAATTGGGTTTTTCCTAGTTTCACACCATCTTTGTTGTTTCTGTGAAATGTTAAAAATATGATGCCTTACCATCTGAGATCTCTTGGTTCTGTTCCTTTTCTGCTTTTTTTCCCTGGATTGTTTCTTTCTTTTGTCTATAATGTTCCTGTTCTGCTTCGTTTGGGTTTTATTCCTTCCAGTTTATTCCTGTAGGGAGCTTTGGTTGGTTTGTTTTGAGAGTTTATGGTGCCCAAACTGCTGCACCTCTTCAGATCGTACCATGGTCCCATTTAAATTCACCCCCTAATAGAACATACACAACCCTTTTCAGTTTTAGGTATTATTCTCAAATTGGCCTGCTGAGATCTACATGGAGTACCTTCAGTCCTTCAGGGTTTTCCAGGTTTGCTAGATGCTGGGTTGCATCTTTCTGTTTCTTCCTGCACAGATGCTGCTACTGTGGAGGATTTTAGCTCTTGGTGGTTTGTCATCATCTGCTTATGATTGAGGACTATTTTTTAAAAATAGATATTATTCATGGATTGGGCTTTGCTATCTTGTTGTGCTGGTTTTTAAATGGGAGTATCCAGGAGGATGAACAAATCATGACAACTCCTCTCAAAATCCTCTAAAACATTCCACATTTTACTACTATTTGTATAAAGAGGGAGGAGAATAAGAGTGAGGAGGAGGAGGAGGAAGAAGGGGAGGGGAGGAGGACAAGGAATAAGAAGGAGAAGGAGAAGAAGAAGAAAGAAGAAGAAAGTGAAAAAGGAGAAGGAGAAGAAGAGGAGGAGGTGATAAAGAAGATAGTTATTTGAGGAATATATACATAAGTAGGATATATTTGTAAGGTATATCTATGGGAAGAATATATTTTTAAATATATTGAAGAGGATATATTTATTAAGAGCACTTTAAATATTAATATAGTTCTTTGTATTTTGATATGTTGCTAATATTCTTAAACATGAAATATTAAGAATATGAGTACCTAGCATTTTCTGAGTGCTTCCTATGTTACAGGTATACTTTCTTGTGAATATATTTTGCTTTTGTTCTTCTTGGTCTTTTCTTCTCTCTGCCTCCTAGCCTTTGGCAATCCACAAAAACCCAGTCACATAAAAGTAAATAGTTACGATTTCTGCTTTTTGACCATGACAAATAACTGATATTGGACAAGTCATCTCACTATATATTGGGAATTAAGCTTCCAAAATGAGTTTTGTCCAGGACATTCAAATTATAGCACCACTTTACAAAGAAGTTATTCAATTGTACATTCCCAACAGCAGTGTAGGAAAGTTCCAGTTGCTCTTCATCCTCAACAAAACTTGATATTGTCAGATTTTCACTATATAAAAACTGAACAAAATATATAAAACAATATTTTTTAGATATTGGACAAAAGATGGTCTAGGAAGAGAAACAAACAAGATGAGCCCTGTGTTCACCCTGACGTTTTGTGTAGAGGTGGCATCCAAATCATGGCCCAGGGAGGGGAAGGCAAGCAAAGCACAGCATTTTTGCTGAGTTGGGAAGATGCAGATCACAGTTCTGAGCGGCTGAAGTGCCTGGAACATGTGGAGAAGCATGTTGAAGCAACACAAAAAAAGAGCTCCAGAAATAGGCAGAGGGATCTCTATGCCTTTGAGTATGAAGATGTGAATATCTAAGGTAAAACTCCATAAAGCTAGGTAAATAACAACTATCTGGAAACTTCGGGCTGAATAATTGATTATCAGAGATTACATAGGGCTGTGAGATGTTTGTGATACAACCAGCTCTAGCATTCAATAGAAAGCCCAGAAAGTTCATGTCTTAGTATTGGGGCCAACCTAGTTTGAGCATAAAAGCTACATTGATGCTTCCTAATAAAGCTTAATATCAAGCCTTGAAAACAACAAGGTGATCTACAAGTAGCTTAACAGGCTGCCTAACAAGTTTTAAAACGTTTTATAAACATAGATAACAATTCAGAGAGTCAACCATGTCCAGCATTCTATTAAAAATTACTAAATATTCAGATAAGCAAGAAAATACATCCAAAAACCAGGAGAAAAGTAAATAGAAAGAACAGATATGATGTAATTAAAAGACAACAGTTTTAAAACAGCAATTATAAATTTGCCCAAGGACTTAAAAGAAAATATGGATATAATTAAAAGAAAAATGGAAGGCATACAAAAGAATAAAATAGTACTTCTATTGATGAAAAATGTACTGAATAGACTTAATAGCAGATCAATGATAGAGCAAAAGGAGCTATTAAAACTAAAGCACATAGAGTCATAAATGAACAGACTCTATCAGTGAAGCAGTATCAAATGCCTAACAAATGTTTAATTAGAGTCCCAGAAGGAAGGAAGAAGACAGAAAAATTATTTGAAGAAATAATGGCTGACATATTTTAAATGTGATGGGTGAAGATAGAGCTCATACAAGAAGTACAAAATGTTGAAAATTGCTGGAACTGGTATTGGTACATGAAAGTTTGGTATACTATCCTCTTACTAACATATATTTTAAATTTTGCATACATGAAGCTAAAAAAGTTTTAAAAAGAGATAATAGATTCAAAAATAAAAACAAAAGCTCTAAAATTTCTGGAAGAACAAATAGATGTAAAAAATATCTCTGGTGTAGGCTAAGAAGTTAAGACTAGGCAAAAAAAAAAGCACTAACTATAAAAGAAAAAAATTATAATTGGACTTAAAACAAAAGAAAGCCTTTTACTCTTTGAAATATGCCATTAAGGAAATGAAAAGGTGAGACACAGATTGGGAGAAAATATTCAATGCATATATCAAAGGGCTTGTTTTAGGAGATAAAGAGCTCTCTTACAACTCATTTAAAGACAAACAACCCAATTAAAATTGACTCCAAAACCTCCATAAAAGAAAATATGCAAATGGTCAAGAAATATATGAAAAGATGCTCAGTGTCATTAAACATCAGGTAAATGCAAATTGAAAACACACTGACATAACACTATATACCCACTAGAAAAGTTAAAAATGTAAAAACCTGACAATATCAAGTTTTGTTGAGGATGTAGAGCAACTGGACTTTTCCTACACTGCTGTTGGGAATGTACAATTGAATAGCTTCTTTATAAACTGGTGTTACAATTTGAGTGTCCTGGACAAAACTCATGTTGGAAGCTTAATTCCCAGTGCAGCAATGTAGAGAAGTGAAACTCTTAAGAGGTGGGGCCTACTAGGAAGCATTTGGGTCATGATGGCTCACCTTCATGGGCAGCTTGGTGCTGTTCTCATGGTAGTGAGTTCTTGCTCACAAGAATGAGCTCTCACCAGAAACCAAGCAGACACCAGCACCATGCTCTTGGACATTCAGACTCTGGAATCATGAGCCAAATAAACCTTTTTTTTTTTTTTATAAATTACCCAGCATCAGGTATTTTGTTACAGCAACACAAAACAGACTAAGACCAGTGATTTGGCTGTTTTTTATAAAATTAAACTTGCCTATGACCCAACAATTCTAATATTAGGTATTTATCCAAGATAAAGGAAAATACATGCTTACAAAAAGTTCTGTACTTGAAAGCTTATATATGCTTTGTTCATAAAAGCTTGAACCAGAAACAGTTAAATTCTCTATCAATGAGTAAATGGGTAAACTCATTGATTGTTGTGGGAATAATCATACAACTAGATTGCTACTCATCGATACAAAGGAATGCATTACTGATATACTCAATAATATGGATGAATCTCAAAAGGATTATACTAGGTAAAATTCCAGACACAAAGGAGTATGTACTGTAAGATTTTATCTGTATAAAATTTTACATCAGGCAAAATAGATCAATAATGATAATAGCAAGTCAGTGGTTGCCTGGGCTCAGGGTAGTGGAGGGATTGAATGTAGAGGTGCATAAGGGAGTTTTTTTTTTGGTAATGGACATGTTCATGTACAATAGATGCATTTTGTATTTAATAATTTACTGTACTTAAATCAATAGATTTAAAATAAAAAAATAGATATGGTCAACAAAAAAGTCCAATATTCAGCACCACTAGTAATCAAAGAAATATGATCAAAATATGTCATTTTAGAATCAAATTGGGTTGAGAAGTTTTTGAATGATACTATCCACTGTTAGTTAAGGTGTAGGGAAAAAGGTACTCTCATATGTTACCTATGGGGTGTGTGTAGGTAAACTGTTTACTCCAGCTGAACTCATGGCTGGAGTCACCTCAAAACAGTGGCAGGGGAGTTCCCATAAGGAAGTTCCGCAAACCTTCCTAAGATGGATCTGGCTGAGATTCCAAAGAAAGAAATAGTAAATGCTAGGGTGATCAGCATTCATCAGGAAAAACATACAGAGGGCTATGACAACCGTCATCAGAGACAGCAAGAGAAAGTATGTGTTCTACGTAGGTATGTCCACAGTGAGGGGGCCAAGGTATGGAGCTTTTATGAGGGTTTAAGGAATTTGGCTCAGGGCTGGGGCCAGTTTCTTTTAGTGTTTTGGGCAACAACCTAGGTAACCTTTATCAGTGTCTCAGAATGTTCAAGGGCTCAGATTCCAGCCTGCTGGGAAAAACCTGCAGCCGGCTGGGTCTCAAAGTGGTCAGGGCACTCCGTGATTTTCAGTGAGGACACACAAAAAAAGTGGGGGGATCTAGGGGACACTACACAAACCCTTATGTATGTATAGTTCAGCAGTGTGTATAAAAGATTTTAATAAAGAGGAAGTCTGTAGATATAAGAATTGTACATTAGGAGTTTATCCTAAGAAAATAATGTTATGTTTGCAAAAAAAATGCACATTCTTCTCAGCATTGTTTATCATAGTGAAAAATTGGACATAGAAATTGTCAAAGAGGAATTGACAGATTTAATTATGCATCTCCTGTCAAAGGAATACCATATACCCATTAAGAGTGATGTTTAATTGTATTTATTTGTATGAAAATGTTAATATTTTTAAATAAGAAACTTAAAAATATTATATACAATGTGATCTACTTTTCCTAAAAAGACTATGCAAATTAAATAAATGCATAAAATATATGGAGAAATATACACTCAAATGTTAGCTGATTATTTATACATTGTGGAAATATGTTATTTGAATTTTCTGTTTTATGTTTACTTATTTTTGCAATTTTATGAAATAAGCACATACTTCTTACAAAAAAACTTTAAAGTAAAAATAAATTTGGCAAACTGATAATTTTACAAATTGAGTATTCAGTGAATTGGCTTTCAGTAAATTGACTTTTTGGTTAATTATCTTTCAGTGATTTGATTTTTAGGCAACCAGCATATATTGTTAAAAGATAAAATCAGCTCATGCCTGTAATCAGTGCACTTTGGGAGGCTGAGGTGGGTAGATCACCTGAGATCAGGAGTTCGAGATCAGCCTGGTCAACATGGTGAAATCCCATCTCTACTAAAAATACAGAAGTTAGCCAGGCTGTGTGTCTGTAATCCCAGCTACTGTAATCCCAGCAGGAGAATCACTTGAACCCGGGAGGTGGAGGTTGCAATGAGCCAAGACTGGGCCATTGCATTCCACTCTATGCAATGGCCCAGAGTTTTGAGCAAAACTCTGTCTCAAAAAAAAAAAAAGAGAGAGAGAGAGAAAATCAGGCCGACAGTGGTGGCTTATCGCTCTAATCTCAGAATTTTGAGAGGCTGAGACATGATTACTGCTTAAGCCCCAGAGTTTGAGACCATCCTGGGCCATACAGCAAGACCCTGTCTCTATCAAAAAAAACAAAAATGATAAAATCAGGTGATTGATTCCTGCAATCCCCAGTGCTTTGAGAGGCTGAGGCAGTAGAATCACTTGAATACAGGAGTTTGAGACCAGCCTGGACAATGTAGTGAGACTCTATCTCTACAAATAATTTTTAAAATTAGCTGAGTATGGTGGTACATGTCTGTAGTCCTAGGTATTCAGGGAAGGTTTATTTGAGTCCAGGAATTTGAGGCTGCAGTGAGCTATAATTGCACCATTGCACTCAAACCTGGGTGACAGAGCAAGATCTTTTAAGAATAAATAAATAAACAAATTAAACGAATATTTAAAACAGATGAACATATTTTGGATATTGATGAAGGGGATTGAGAAACTAGAAAAATGGTACCATATTTTGACATAGGATAACATGGGAAAAAGAGAAATTTTAGAAAGAATGATATGTGCCCCCACCCAAATCTCATCTTGAATTGTAATGCCATAATCCCCACATGTTGTTGGAGGGGCCCTGTGGGAGGTAATTGAATAATGGGGGCGGTTCCCCCTTTTCTGTTCTAGTGACAGTGAGTGAGCTGCATTTCCACTGCTGGCACTCATTCTCTCTCCTGCCACTCTGTGAAGAGGTGCCTTCTACCATGATTGTAAATTTCCTGAGGCTTTCCCAGCCATGCAAAACTGTGAGTCAATTAAACCTGTTTTCTTTATAAATTATCCCATCTCAGGTATTTTATCATAGCAGCAAGAGAACTGATAAACACAGGGAAGATAATAAAATAAGTTTTCAATGTGTTCAATTTTAAGTGTCTGCGGGACATTCAAGTGGAGATGTCTAGTAAGTTTTTGGTATTTCAGGTAAAAAAAATCATAGATTTGATTTTCAACAGACCAAGGCATTTAAGGTATGAGTATGGATAAGATCTTTCAGAGAAAGTTAAGTAGGATGAGAGGAAGAAGGTTAAGGATCTGTGGGTTATCAACACTTATAGGCAGATGAAAAAGACTTGAAGGAGAATGAGAGTGAAAGGAAGTAGCCAGAAGTTGGAGGAAAATCAGAAAGTTCATGTGTCTTGAAAGGGAAGGGATATGAATAGTTCATCAAAAAGTTAGCTATCAACAGCATCAAGTATAATAGGCTGAAAAGTTTTCACTGAGTTTAAAGACATCCTATTTGATTTATTCAATGACATCATGACATAGATAATAGATAAGTCAGGTTTAATTATTGCTATTCTACAGAGGGGGAAATGCCAGGGAAAGAGAACTTAATGTCTCGTTCAAGGCAATACAATAAGAGCCAAATCTTTAGACTTGACTCCTTCCACAATAACATATTTTTTCTTGATTTAAGCTAGATATCAGAGTAAAGTTCCTGAGCAGGCTTTGTGAAATTCTGGAACACCTTATCAAGAAAATCTGTGGCTTTGTTTTCCAGTAAAGGTCTTTGGACATAGGGGAAATTCCCTTCAATCCTTGTTTTCTGCTTATCTAAGACATCTGTTTTTTAAAAAATTTTCTCATCCATAGAGATGTCTCCATCACACTTGGAATCACCTCCCATCTTTTACATATCAAACCACATGCCTTGCACTTGTAGATCATCTTAGCTTTTTCCTGCTTAATCCCTTCTTTATTTTAATCCATTGCATATCTTGATTTGTTTTCTGTTCTTGGAAAAGTTTAGATTTTATAGTATTGTACAGGCAGATTTTGCTTTATGAAATAACACATATGTTCCTGAAATGTAATTTTTTTTTTTTAGCAGCGTCAAAAAAGATGGCTTACTGCAGCCTCTGTCTCCTGACTCCCTAGGCTTAAAATCTCATTCTATTCTATTCCTGACTCCCTGGGCTTAAAATCTCAGTAAATTTTGATTTATGCCTCTTTCCATGATTCTCTCCTGTACCACTGAGACATCAAGCGATTCTCCTGCCTCAGCCTCCCGAGTAGCTGTGATTACAGGCACCCACTATCACACTCAGCTAATTTTTGTATTTTTAGTAGAGACAGGGTTTCACCATGTTGGCCAGGTTGGTCTTGAACTCCTGACCTCAGGTGATCTGCCTGCCTTGGCCTCCCAAAGTGTGAGGTTTACAGGCATGAGCTACTGCACCTGGAAATGCAATATTCAAGAATTTTATTTTGGAGAGCTTTGTGGTACCTACTTGTAACAAACGTGTCCTGGGATAGCTCTGTAAACCAAATTATTTCTACTGCCTTTGTGGTAAGTTTCTGTGTAGTTTCTTTTACAAATACTTTGACTTTGGAAGTGTCACTCAGTAGGCATACATTATTTGGCATAATTGTCAATGAAACGCCAATACTAGCATATTAAAGACCTTGAGTTAATTTTTTAAACTAGTTGTCTTTCTTTTCATTTTGGTGTGGAGCAAGGTAGTTAAGGAGGGTCACCAAATGACTACAGGAACTCTTGGTGTATTATTTCAGAAAATGAAAGACCATCCCTGAATTTATGAGTTTGCAATATAGATTTTTATTGAAGTGTATTTATATAAAAGTCTGTTATATTCAATAAGATTTTAAAGGAGCACCTATAATGTGTTTGTCACTGTATCAGATACTGAGTGTGTTAGTGTACACAAAAGTTATAGAATATAGATTTTTCCTGAAAGAAGATTTTTATCTAGAATAGAGTTGAGTCTTGAAATAATCAATTAATAGTGGAAGACTCCTTTAGACTAAGCACATATAGAGATTAATGTAATAGTGAGTGAACAGGAGAGCAAGAGAATGATCTGATTCAAAGTCATTTTCAGTTCTTCCTCTTGACTGCTCAGAAATATAGTTATTCCTCACCCTTGAAATATACTTCTCTTTTGGCATCAGTGAAATTCTCATTTATTGCACAATTATTTTCTAAATTGAATATTGACTAAGGTCACATATATTCTCATAAATACCTTCAAGTTTCTTAATGTGATTCCTGTTTTTCAGATGGGAGCACTGAGTTTAGACAGTGTTAAGCAACTTTTGCAAGTTCACACAGTTAAGGAATAATAGGGTAGGGATTTAATTCCAGGGCTGTTTGACTCCAAAGCCTATTCTTAGATGCTACAAATGACTTTTAAATACTTTGATTGGCCAACCCCCTTTTTCCATTTGTGGGCATTTTTAGGGAAAGTTTCAGTTTTTAGATTGCAATTATTTTCTCTTTAAACACACTTGTTCGGAGCAATTCACCATTCCTCTGCCTTTTGTGATCGTCTCCGTTCTTATAATTCTCCAGCTTTCATATCTACCTATTTTCTCCCAAGTTGTGATCTCTTGTTGCTGACTTCTTTCTGATCTTTGCCTTTTAAAGGTTCTGCAAGCACTCTATGGTCTTGTCTAAAATTGAGTTCATGACCCTCGTCACCCTTTGATTCTTCATTTATATCATTCTATTCCTGACTCCCTGGGCTTAAAATCTTAGTCAATTTTGATTTGTACCTCTTTCCATCATTCTCTCCTGTACCATTGAGACATCAAATCATGTTAATTATCCAATTACCACGTCTCCTATACTGTTCATCTCTTTCTGGATTTACTGCTTGTGGAAAGTCTTCTTGCTGATCTCTCTGCCAGCTGCTGTCTCTGTTTCAGCCTATTCTTACACTACTAGCTATATAAGACACCACGATCATTAAGATAAATAATTCTGAATACTAATATTATTTAAACTACTTTGTTTTATGTCTTCTAAGTGCTGTGATCAGCATCACTTATTCATTACAATAGAGGTTGGTTATTATATTCATTTTAAGATTAGGGGAGAGAGGTTAAACACTTCCTAAGGTCACACATCTAATAAGAGGTAGAGCCAGGATTTGTGCTGAGGTTCATCTAATTCCAAAGTTCAGTTCTGAATACTTAGGGAGACCATAATTTAACATTCATTAGAATATATCTGAGACAGAAAGAAGATGCTATTAATAGTTTTGCTGAAACAGGCAAAAACTGGGAGTATTCTAGGCAAATTGACAGGTGGTCACCTTACTGATACTACAATGGAAAGGAACTACACTGTAGTACCCACTTAAACAGTGCTTTTGCGGAAGAGAACAGGAGCTCAGCTTTCAGGTTAGTATTTGTTATGATCACTAGACAGCCTATTGGAAATGTCTAGTAAAGTCATTGGATACCAGTTTTGGGGCTTAATAGAAATATGAAAGCTATTAAATAGGGAATCCTTTCCCCATAGCTTGTTTTTGTCAGGTTTGTCAAAGATCAGATGGACATTGATGTGTGGTGTTATTTCTGAGGCCTCTATTGTGTTCCATTAGTCTATATATCTGTGGGACATATACACCATGAAATACTATGCAGCTAAAAAAAGAATGAGTCCATGTCCTTTGCTGGAAACCTCATTCTCAGCGAACTAACACAGGAACAGAAAACCAAACACATGTTCTCACTCATAAGTGGGAGTTGAACAATGAGAACACATGGGCACAGGGAGGGGAACAACACACACCGGGGCCTGTCGGCGGGGTGGAGGACAAGGGGAGGGAGAACATTAGTACAAATACCTAATGCATGCAGGGCTTAAAACCTGGATGATGGATTGGTGGGTGCATCAAATCACCATGGCACATGTATACCTCTGTTACAAGCCGGTGTGTTCTGCACATGTATCCCAGAACTTAAAGTATATATAAAAAAAGAAATATGAAAGCTAAAGTTACAAATTTGGGAGCCTCCACATAGGGGAGCTTGTTGAATAGATGAGTTCACCAAACCCTGAAGAAAAAAAGGAAGTGCATAGCACCCTGAAAAAGGTGAAATATGACGGGAGAGGAAGAATCAACAGCACCAAAATAAACATAGTCAAAAGTATTTCTTTCTGTGCTGTTTCCTGCTTGTGCTGAAGCAAGTCATCAGTGAATCTGACTTTGGAAAAGCCATGGTTGAAATGCATTTGAAATAAGTTTTCACAGCAATGGTCTCTGAAATGACATCAACCCACAGAAACTTTTCTTGGTGTTGTATCATCTAGACAGGAAACATTTTTTTTTTTTTGAGACGGCACCAGGCTGGAGTGCAGTGGCACAATCTCGGCTCACTGCAATCTCCGCCTCCTGGGTTCAAGCAATTCTCCTGCCTCAGCCTCCTGAGTAGCTGGGACTACAGGCATGCACCACCACATCCAGCTCATTTTTGTATTTTTAGTAGAGACGGATTTCACCATGTTGGAGAGGATGTCTCCATCTCCTGGCCTCACGATCTGCCTGCCTCTGCCTCCCAAAGTGCTGGGATTGCAGGCGTGAGCCACCATGCCCAGCCCAGACAAGAAACTTCTCAGGCTCTTAGAGAAAAGCCAGCTTTTAATGAACCCCTGAGGTTTTCTCTGCTTTTGAGTATCCAAGAGAGTTTATGACAGTCAATTGTTTTTCTCCATTTGTAACTCATGCGTAGTGGGATTAAGATCAGGCATTGGCACTAGTTAGAGACACTGCAGGACATAGCAAATTTCTAGGTGTAAATCTACAGATGAGACACCATTATTGTGGAATACAGGTTGAAAACGTCTCCCAGAGGTGGATAAGCAAATAGATGCTGATGTGTGCACAAATATAAATGTGAAGTGCTTGGTGCTGTAATTGAAGATGAACTTGACAAAAAGTCATACATTTATGGTATGATTTCATAAACTTCTTAAGAGAAACCCTGATTAAAAAACATAGCTTACCTATTTGCTCCATGAGGTTTGAGTTTCTCCAAATAAAAATTTCTTTTCTTCTTGGCTAAAAGCATTGTAAATGGCCCAGAGAAAGGATTTGGAGGGTAGGTGGCTACTCAGCAGATTACTCTGTCCCCATAGAAATGACTTTAGCAGATCCCTTCCTAAGAGCGAATGTGGAAATGAAGGGAATTTAGAGCAGCTAGTGCTAGTTATTTAAAGACCAGAAATATGTACAGGCAGTGATCTTCATTGCATAACTTATGATTTTATAAAATGCTCAGAAAGGTCTTTTGCTTCTCTAACTTGTCATAATGTCCAGCATTTGTTCATTTAAGCCAGTGCTATGGGCAGAGCTATTGTCTGAAGCACAGAACAATGATGCACTGAGATACACTAAGCAACATTCACCCAGTGGTCACTAGAGTAACTGCTGTTGACCAACACAACTCTGATCACAGTCTCTCAAGACTGCTTAAATGTCATTCTCTCAAAGAGGCCTAATCCTACCATCCTATTTAAATGCACAACTTACAACCCTTGCCCTTAGTATTCTCTTTCCTTGCTTTTTTATTGCTCTTATCATCTAATATATTACATAAGTTACTCATTTATTTATTGTCTGCCTTCCTTCTGCTAGAATACAAGCTCAATAAGGGCAGAGACTTGTTTTGGTTAAACTGCAACCCCTAGAACAGTGTCTGACATATAGTTTCTGAACATTTGTTGAATGAATTAATGAATGTCATTCTCTTAGTGACTATTGGAGGTTACCCAGTGGCTAGTAAATTGCTGTTAATTATAGCATTGTAGGTTATCTTCAGTGTGTTCCTAAAGTACTTTTCCAGACAAATCTATTATTTTTTTTCAAGATTTCTCCCAGGTTGCTGCACATATCAATAGTCTTCTCCTTTTTATTGTTGAATTGCATTCCATTTAGTGATTATACCATGCTTATTTATGTATTCTTCTGTTGATGCATATTTGGGTCATGTCTACTTTTTGGCTGTTAAAAATAAAGCTGCTATAAATATTTTTGTTTAAGATTTTTTGTGTAAATATGCATTAATTTTTTGGGTATATACATAGAAGTGAAATTGCTGGGTCCAGCGTATTTGCTTTGTTTTATTAGATACTGCAACTTTTACACATGGTTTTACCATTTTACATTTCCACTAGTGATATAAGAGTGTTTTATTTGCCCCACATTCTTGCCAACACTTGATCCTATCAGTGTTTTAAATTTTAGCTACTGTGATGGGTATGTTATGATAGCACACTGTGGTTTTAATTTGCATTTTTCTAATAAATAATGCTTGGAGCAACATTCCAAATGCTAACTGGCCTTTTGAGGCATCTTCTGAAATGCCTGTTTCAATCTTTATGCCATCAAAAGTTTTCAGTTTTTCAATAATTTATTTGTAGGAGTTCTTTATATATTATAGATGAGTCTTTTTTTTTTTTTTTTTTTGAGATGGAGTCTTAGTCTGTTGCCCAGGCTGTAGTGCAATGGCATGATCTCAGCTCACTGCAACCTCCATCTCCCCGGTTCAAGCAATTCTCATGTCTTAGCCTCCTGAGTAGCTAGGACTACAGGTGTGCGCCACTATGCTCAGCTATTTTTTTTTTTTTTTTGTATTTTTAATAGAGATAGGGTTTCACCATGTTGGCCAGGCTGGTCTCCAACTCCTGGCATCAGGTGATACACTTGTCTCAGCCTGAGTCTTTTGGCAGATACATATATAGTAACTATTTTCTCCCTGTAGTCTGCCTTTACATTTTCTTAATGGTGTATTTTAAAAAGCAGAAGTTTTAGATTTTGATCACATTGAATTTTTTTTTCTTTTATGGTTATTGTCTTTTATGGTTAAGAAATCTTATTCTAAGTTCTTGAGAACAGGTTCTGTTCTAAGGTCTGATTTTCTTCTAGACGTTTGTAGGCTTAGATTATATATTTAAGTCTCTGATCCATCATGAAATAAATGTGTATAGAATAAGATAGGGATTAAATATCATTTTTATTTATATATAGCTATGTAGTTGTTCCAGAATCATCCATCAAATTTTTTTTTCTCTTGTCGAATTACTTTAGTACCTTTGTAAAAAAAAATCAATTGACCCCATAAGTGGGTCTGTTTGTGGGGACTGTGCTCTGCTTTTAATCTATTTGCTTGTCTTTACTAAACTGGTTTAATTTCTGAAACTTTATATAATTCTTAGAGTCAAGTAGTGTTAAGTTCTCCAACTTTCTTCTTTTTCAAAGTTGCTTGGCTATTCTAGTTTCTTTGCATTTTTATATAATTTTTAGAATTATTTTGTCAATTTCTTTCAACATGTCTGCTGGTATTTTAACTGCTATTGAATTGAATCCATTGATTAATTTAGGTAGATGTAATAACAATATTTAGTTTTCAAATCCATGAATATATCTTTCCATATATATATATTTCTAAATATTATTCAGTTATATGTTATAGTTTTCAATATAGAGGTATACAAAAATTTTGTTAAATAAATTCTTAATTTTGTTACTAGTGTCAATGGTATTGTAAAATTTCATTTTGTAATATTTTTTGCTAGTTTGTAGAAATGCAGTTAATCTTTATACATTAAACTTGTATTCTATGACTTTATTAAATTCACTTTTAAGTTCCAATAGTCCTTTTATAGGCTTACTTTGATTTTGATGTATACCTAAGTCATGTATGAATTAAGATGGTTTTATATCTTCCATTCCTATTTTTTAGTCATCTTTATGCAAACAAATCAGGGAGAACAAGCTGACACTGGCAATCTTATGGTGGAGGATTTAGTTTGAGAGCACTGAGCAGCTGGAAAGTCGGTTAGAAGCAGTGTTTAGCAAGGTGGTGGAGGGAGAGGCAGTCAAGAAAAATTTTTCTAATATGCTTAATATTTTGGTGTCTTTTTTTTTTTTTTTTTTTTTTTTTTGGAGGCAGAATCTCACTCTGTCACCCAGGCTGGAGTGCAGGAGTGCAGTGGTGTGATCATGGTTCACTGCAGCCTTTCCCTCCCTGGGCTCAGGTGGCTTTCCCACCTTAGCCTCCTGTGTGGCTGTTGCCCAGGCTGGTCTCAAACTCTTGGGTTCATGTGATCCACCCACTTCGGCCTCCGAAAGTGCTTGCATTACAGGTGTGAGCCACGGCACCCAACTTGTTCTTTTTGAGACTGTCGAGAAGTTCAACATTTTCCCCTATTAAGTGGGATAGAACTTCCTATGTTATGTTGAATAAAATTTATGAGAGTGGGCATGTTAGACTTATTATTGACCTTACAATAAAAACAGTCAGTATTTCACTATTGAGTATGATATAGGTTTTTAGCTGTAAGTTTGTCATGGACATTTTTTATCAGATTTGGGATACTTCTTCCTATTCCTACATTGTTGAGCATTCTTATCATGAATAAGTATTGTCTTTTATCAAATATTCTTTCTGCGTCTATTGAGATGATTATATAATTTTACTGTTTTATTCTATTAATGTGGTGGATAATGTTAATTGATTTTTAAAATGTTAATTTAAATTTGTTCTTCTTAGGTTATTTACATTTTTTAAAATATTTCATTTTAGATCTGCTGGAATTTTAACTATACCTCTCTCTGCTATTTTTATTACATTATTTGTATTACTGTATTATGTTTTATTGTGTTATTGGAATTTCATAAATTTTACTTCTACACATGTAAATCTACCATCAATTGTTTTCTATTGCTTTAAATGGTTAAAGTAATTTAAATTTAAATAAAAATTTAAAATAGCCTTTTATATTTACCGACACATTTACTATTTTTAGTATTCCACATTTCTTCCTAGAGATCTAAGCTTTCATCTGGAACCATTTCTCTCTCCCCTTCTCAGCTTTTTTGGGGTGTAGACTTATTGGTGACATATTCTTTCACCTTTTGTCTAAAAATTCCTTTCTTTAAAGGGTATTTTAGCCAAGATATTTTTGTCAATACTAGATTGACAATTTTTTTCCTTTTAATATTTAAAGGATCATTTCATTGTCTTCTGAATTCTATTTCTTTTATTACAAGTCAGTTATTATTCTTATTTTTCCTTCTTTGAATGCAATATATCTTTTTATCTTGGATTGCTTTTAAGCTGTCTTTTTTTGTGTTACTGGTTTTCAACAGTTGGAAAAATTTTAGTTATTATCTCTTAAAAATTATTTCTACTCAATTCTCACTTTATTCACATTTTGGAACTCTGATTATACATATGTTGGACTATTTAACATTGCTTAAGGGTTTTAGTTGCCATGCTCTTTTTTAAAATTATATTTTTCCTGTCCATACTTTAGTATGAATAATTTCTGTTGATTTGTCTTTGCTTATACTTATCTTTTCTTTGACTGTGCCTGATGTGCTATTAAGCTAGTCTGGTGAATTTTTATTTCCAGTATTTTTTAGTTTTGAAATTTTCATTTGGTTATCTTCATTGTTTCTATTGATTTGCTGGAATTTACCATATATTAGCCAATTCTGTCCTAAAATAACTTCTATTTTAAAGTCTTTGTCTGCCAATTTTAAGATCTAGGTCAGTTGTGGATCTGCTTCTAATATATTTTTCCATCTTGATTTCGGGTCATATTTTCTTGCTTCTTTGTATTTCTAGTAATTTTAGACTTTATGATATTAAACACTGTGGATATGTTTTAGAGACTGTATTACATTGGCCTTTTCTACAGAGAGTTAAATTTTGTTCTGGGATGTAGTTAATTTACTATCAAATCACTTTGATTCTGTTAAGACCTGGGTTTAGCCTTTGTTGTGATTCAGTTTTGCCCTTAGCACAAGGGCATAGTCTTTACTCTTAGTGTATGACTTTTTAGGGGTCTCATCCTAATGCCTGGCTTGCTGACTAAGGTCTCTCCATTTTCAGTAGGTCAGAATTCTAATGTTTATCAGGTACTGTGCATCCTCTGTGATCTCTGTTCTGTTCTTAGCACCCCAGAAGCTGTTGTCTCCTAAGCTGGTAGAATCTTGGCCTATACATAAAAAATGTAGGATTCAGCCAAGAACTTAAGGGAGTCCTTTGTGCAGGTACCTGAGGGTCCTTCTATTTTAGCTTCTTCTTCTCAATTTCTTGCCCCACAAATTCCAGCTGTCTTAGCCTCCTTAAATTCGGAGCTTTCTTCATTCCACTAGTAGAAGCTGCTGCCATCTGTTTGGGCTCCATTACTATGCATGGTTTGGAAACTGACCCTAAAGAAAGTTGGGGTGAATGCATTAATTACCTCATCTCCTTGCCATTTCTCAAGAATTTCATTCCTATGTTGTCTACTTTCCAAATATTGCAAGTAGTTGTTTTATATACCTTTTCCAGTTTTTTTTTTTTTATTTTTTTTTTGTGGTCAGAGAAGTGGAAAAATAGCTATACGATCACACCTGAAATAACAAGTCTGACAACTTATGTTTCCATTATTTCTGTTTTACACTGCAGCCAAAATGAAGGTCAGGTGAGTTCATGAATGAGGAGAGACTGGAAATGTGGAGACTTAGAAGAGGTCTGTGATCTTGGGCAAATGGCTTTACTTACTTAACTTTTTAGTGGTCTTGTCTGTAAGATGAGGGCAAATAATAGTTCTATGGATCTATTAGTTCCTGGAACTGGAAATGCTTGGGAAGATTTAAAAACACAGCACAGTCACCATATCCATACCTGTGGAGATTCTGATTCCAAAGGTATTGTTGGAGCCCAGCATTTCTTTTTAATGAATATTCTAGATAATTGTGATAACAAGCTAAGTTTGGGAAACACTGAATGGGATGCTCTCTCAAGTCTTTTCAGGTCTAACATTTTAAGAGTTTGTAGGTTTGATGCTAAAGAAAATAAGTAAATATCTTAGAGATTGAGACAAAGGATAGATAATTTTTTAAAAAATTGTACTTTAAGTTCTGGGGTACATGTGCAGATCTTGCAGGATTGTTGCATAGGTACACACATGCCATGGTGGTTTACTGTCTCCATCCCCCCGTCACCTACATCAGGCATTTCTCCCAGTGTTATTCCTCCCCAATCTCCCTGAACCTGCTGTCCCTCCCTGGTCCCGCACCCCCAAACATATTGCAGTGTGTGATGTTCCCCTCCCTGTGCCCATGTGTTCTCATTGTTCAACACTCACTTATAAGTGAGAACATGTGGTGTTTGGTTTTCTGTTCTTGTGTCAGTTTGCTGAGAATGATGGTTCCCAGATTCATCCATGTCCCTGCAAAGGACATAAACTCATTCTTTTTTATGGCTGCATAGTATTCCATGGTGTATATGTGTCATATTTCCTTTATCCAGTCTATCTTTCATGGGCATTTGGGTTGGTTCCAAGTCTTTGCTGTTGTAAACAGTGCTGCAATGAACATATGTGTGCATGTGTCTTTATAATAGAATGATTTATAATCCTTTGGGTATATACCCAGTAATGGGATTGCTGGGTCAAATGGAATTTCTATGTCTAGATCCTTAAGGAATTGCCACACTGTCTTCCACAATGGTTGAACTAATTTACACTCCCACCAACAGTATAAAAATGTTCCTATTTCTCCACATCCTCTCCAGCATCTGTTGTCTCCAGATTTTTTAATGATTGCCATTCTAATCGGCATGAGATGGTATCTCAATGTAGTTTTGATTTGCATTTCTCTAATGACCAGTGATGATGAGCATTTTTCATATGTTTGTTGGCCTCATATATGTCTTCTTTTGAAAAGTGTCTGTTCATATCCTTCACCCACTTTTGAGTGGGTTTTTTTTTTCCTTGTAAATCCACTTTAGTTTTTTGTAGATTCTGGAAATTAGCCCTTTGTCAAATGGGTAGATTGCAAAAATTATTTCCCATTCTGTTGGTTGCCGGTTCACTCTAATGATTGTTTCTTTTGCTGTACAGAAGCTCTGGAGTTTAATTAGATCCCATCTGTCTATTTTGCCTTTGTTGCCATTGCTTTTGGTGTTTTAGTCATGAAGTCCTTGCCTATGCCTATGTCCTGAATGGTTTTGCCTAGGTTTTCTTCTAGAGTTTTTATGGTGTTAGTTCTTATGTTTAAATCTTTAATCCATCTGGAGTTAATTTTAGTGTAAGGTGTCACAAAGGAGTCCAGTTTCTGCTTTCTGCACATGGCTAGCCAGTTTTCCCAACACCATTTATTAAACAGGGAACCCTTTCCCCATTGCTTGTTTTTGTCAGGTTTGTCAAAGATCAGATGGTTGTAGATGTGTGGCGTTGCTTCTGATGCCTCTGTTCTGTTCCATTGGTCTATATCTCTGTTTTGGTACCAGTACCATGCTGTTTTGATTACTGTAGCCTTGTAGTGTAGTTTGAAGTCAGATAGTGTGATGCCTCTATCTTTGTTCTTTTTGCTTAGTATTGACTTGGCTATGTGGGCTCTCTTTTGGTTCCATAGGAAGTTTAAAGTGTTTTTTTTCCAATTCTGTGAAGAAGGTCAATGGTAGCTTGATGGGGATAGCATTGAATCTATAAATTACTTTGGGCAGTATGGCCCATTTCATGATGTTGATTCTTCCTAACCATGAGCTTAGAATGTTTTTCATCTTTT